>CAUYQG010171688.1:0-25356 GCA_963574415.1 Tarsius wallacei | reverse complement strand
CCCCCCGTCTTATACCCCCACGCAAAACCCCTTTCCCTCCACCCCCCCCTTCCCATTTAACACAAAAAAAAAAAAAAAAAAAAGAATGTCCAAGGAGTTACAATTCAATCAAATAAAATCACATGTTTTATTCTTTTCTTACCATACCTTTTTTGTGTGTGTGGCAGGAGGAGGTTATTCATTAGAAAATAAAATGCTCGACTTATTAAAGGATACTGTTACTGATACTGATCTTTGCCAGTTTTGAAAAATTTATTTATCGTTTATATAACTGATGCCCAGGAATGCATCTAATATGTATCAGAATTATAAAACACTGTCATTACTATTATATTTGAAGTAGGAAAGGAGGGGAATGTAATTTTTAAGGGATCTAAGTGGCTTACCTAAAATGTTCTTTTTTTTTTTTGAGTAGGAGTCTCACTCTGTCACCCAGGCTGGAGTGCTGGAACCCTCACGGCCACATCAGCCTCGACCTGCTGGTCTCCAGCGATCCTTCGGCCTCAGCCTTTCGAGTAGCCAGAACTGTAGGTGTGCACTACCATGCCCAGCTAATTTTTTATTTATTGTAGAGATGAGATCTCGCCAAGTTGCCTGGGCTGGTCCCGAATCCGCAGGCTCAGGCAATTGATGCTCTTTTAAAGGCAAATGATATGGAATGTTAGAGTGAAAGACCTTAAAGCTTACTTAGTCCAGCCTCAGTGTGTAAATAAAGTAGCCAGCAATAATGACTCCCACCCCAGTCTCTCATCTTATACTGTGCAGCTTCCAACGCACAAGAAAATGACTACTTTTGTTTATTGTACCAAATTGCTAGAAGTATTCAAGACAGGTGCTTTAGAGCTATAATTTATGGTGGTCATTGACTAAACAACAACAAAAAATGTTATAAAAATATCATTACATTGGCATATACTAATTAATGAGGATTTGAAGATTTCTTCAAGAATCGCTTACTATAACGCATACATTAACAAGGGAGAATTAATAAATATGAAATAACTACCACATAGACATGGCAATGGTTATTCCCTATAGAGACTTTTGAATGAATAAATAGTAACATATAACAGAGACCATATGCCAGTCTCTGTTCTAAATGCTTTACATTCATTAACATATGTAATCTTCACAACAAACCTGAGTATCTGCTATTATCATCATTCCCATTTTACAGATGAGGAAATCAAGGCACAGAGAACGTCACCAAGACCAAGCAGCTAATAAGTAGAACTCTCCCAATTTGGTCATCCAACTCCATAGGCTGGGCAAACTGCAATCTACTTCCCAGCTTAAGGAACACAAAGCTAGGGAAAGGTGAATGGCAGTGCTGACTTCAATAACAGTTAATAAAGATGATAATATCTATAACGTAATACACAAGAGCCAAGTGAATGGTAAGACAAAGCTCTTTGAGTGCAAGTGGCAGATAAATCTGAAATAGCTTACATTGGCCAGGTGAGGTGGCTCACGTCTGTAATCCCAGCAACCTGGGAGGCCAAAGCAGGAGGGTGGCATGAGCCTAGCAGTTCGAGACCAGCTTGGGAAACATAGTGAGATCTCGTCTCTACAAAAAATTTGTAAAATTAGTCAGGTATGGTGTTGCAACCTATAGTCCCAGCCACTCAGGAGCTTATACAGGAGGATCACTTGAGCCAGGAGTTGGAGCCGTGGTCCTGTCACTGCACTTCAGCCTGGGCTACAGAGGGAGAGCCCATCTAAAAATAATAATAATAATAATAATAATAATAATAATAATAATAGCTTATGCTATTTCAAAAGTTATTTATTTGCTGTCGATATTAGAAGATGTTATGGGCTGAATTGTGCATCCTCACTCCAAAATTCACAACCTAACTCCCAGTATCTCTGAATATGTCTGCATTCGAAGATAAGGTCCTTAAAAGTAATTAAGGTAAAATGAGGTCATGAGGGTGGGTCCTGATCCAATCTGACTGGTGTCCTCATAAGAAGATGAGATTAGGACACAGACACGCACAGAGAGAAGACAGCCATATGTAAACCAAGGAGAGGGCTCTCAGAAAGAAGCCATTTGCCAAAACCTGGATCTTGGACTTCTAGCCTCAAAGTCAGTGGTACTTTGTTAATCCAGCCTGAACAGACTAAGACAGGATAATAGGTAGTTCACAGAATTAAAGGTGACAGGAACTAGTCGGAGCTGGGAACCTTGAGGACTAGGGACAAGGACCTTGACACATGCAGAACACACACACACTCCTCCCTATCCCTCAGCTTCAGAATATAGAAATGCCAAGGATAGACTCAGTTGACCCAATATGGGTCACATGTCCAACCCTAAGCCAATAAGTAATTCTCCTCTTTCAGCAAGGTGTCTCTGTCACACTCTGCTGGCCTGTGTTCCTGAGTCTGGGAGCCTCTTGTTGTTCACTTTTCCCGGAGAATAGACTTGGCTTCTGCTGGGGTGAGAGAAAGACTGCTGACAGATGAGGAAGGAATCCAAGGGTCTGACTACTTTTTCCTACAACTTTCCACAAACTTCCTGTTTTCAGCCCTGCCTCTTGCCTTCTCTTTCAAAAGAATCTGATGTCTCCAATTCCAAGGCCTTTCTGAAGTGCCGTGCCATAAACTAGCGTCCCTCTTAACAGCTCCTATCTGCAGACACTCGGTTTTCCGTTTTCTCAGTTCTGCTGGGTTAGTCACCACTCATCCAGCCCCTGACCATGTTCCGAAAAATGAGATGACATGGACATTTCACCCATTCCTTCTATCCTGGGGACATGGACCTTTTTAGCTTCTTTGCTGTCCTTTTAGTGGCATTTTGGAAGGGATGAAAGAAAAATGTATGTTTTTAAACTGCAGTGTTTAACCAGAAGTCTATTTTGGGGATTTTCAAATAGTCCTCTGTGAAGATGCCGCAGTGGCTGTCTTCACAGAGGACAGAGGAGGGTGGCAGCGTGCAGGGGACAGAGAGGACAGCAGACAAGGAAAAGGAGAACGGACAGACTCTGACCCCCACCCCTACATCAAGCAGAAAAATCTCCTTCTTATGTTTTATATTTTACCCTTGTAAGATTTCATTTGAAGAAAGAGGCTTTAACTAAAAATAGAAAACCTTAAACCCACTGCCTAACACCAGCCTGCCTTCTACATGTTTTATAGAGTTATAATCATGGTATGGATACAGTTTTATATTCCAGTTTTTTATTTTCTTTCATTAGATTGTGTTATAAACATGTTTCCATATTTCTGTAGCTATTTCTTTTCTTATTCTTTTTTTTTTTTTTTTTTTGAGTTGAAGTCTCACTCCATCACCCAGGCTTGAGTGGCATGCTCACAGCCACCCCAGCATTGACCAGCTGGGCTCCAGCGATCTTTCTGCCTCAGCCTTCCAAGTAGCTGAAACTATAGGCGCGTGCTACCACACCCAGCTAATTTTTGATTTTTGGTTTATTGTAGAGACGAGGTCTCACCAAGTTGCCTGGGCTGGTCTCAAACCCGCGGGCTCAGGTAATCCACCCACCTCGGCCTCCCAAAGTGCTGGGATGACAGACTGAGCCACCGAGTCTGGCATTTTTTTTTTTTTTTTTGAGTCAGGGTCTCACTCCATTGTTTAGGTTGGAGTACAGTGGCATGATCATAATTCACTGCAGCCTCAACCTCTTGGGCTCAGTCGATCCTTCTACTTCAACCTCCTCAGGAGCTAGAACAATAGGTGTGCACCACCACACCTGGCTAATTTTTTTGTATTTTTGGTAGAGAAAAGGTCTTGCTATGTTGCCCAGGCTGGTCTGGAATTCCTGAGCTCAAGTGATCATCTCACCTCGGCATCACGCTGGGATGACAGGCGTGAGCCACCATGCCCGGGTCTCTGTAGCTTTTTCCTCATCAGTTTCTTTTTTTTTTTTTTCCTTTTTGAGTTGGAGCCTCACTCTGTCACCCAGACTGGAGTGCAGTGGCCGCTCCCGGCCACCCAGCCTTGACCTGCTTGCTGGGCTCCGGCGATCCTTCCACCTCAGCCTTCCAAGTAGCTGGAATTACAGGCGCGCACTACCATGCCCGGCTAATTTTTTTTTTTTTTTTTTGATTTATTGTAGAGATGAGGTCTCGCCAAGTTGCCCAGGCGGGTCTTGAACCCGCGGGCTCAGGCAATCCACTCACCTCAGCCTCCCAAAGTGCGGGATTACAGGCTGAGCCACCAAGCCCGGCTCCTCATCAGTTTCTTAACCCAAATGCCTGGCACATGAGAGGCCCCAGTAAACAGTGGCTGAGTGAATGAAGAAATTATATTATTACAGCTTTTCTAATTATTTGTAATTGTAGATAATAACCTGTTTCATTCATTCATTTACTAACCTGACACATATTTGTTGGATATCTATTTATGTGCCAGGCACTGGTGGATGGTTTTGGGACTATAGGAATGAATAAGACAGTCTTTTCCATACAGAGCTACCAGTCAAAAGGGGGAATCTGATGAGTGAGTTGATAATCACAATATGTATGTATAAGAGCTATGGAAAACAAAAGGGTTTTGAGAGAACATAGTAGGAGGCCCTAATGCTGACTTCAAAGACGGGGAAGGCTCCCTGGAAAGAGACTTAAGGCGAATCCTAAAAAAATACACCAGTTTCTGGTTCAGCATGTAAGAAGTTTGGAAGCGCCAAAACATCCAAAAAAGTAAAAAACGGAACAAATGGAGAAATCAACAACTCTTCTTAGATCTACAGGAGAAATAATGGCACAGAGAAAACTGCTTCCCCCCCCAACTTGGAAGACCAACAGGCAAATACAGAAATTCATAACTTACCAGAGCAGAAAGCTCCAAGGGAACCAGTACTGGGGTAAGAAAGTCTGAATTTGTAGGTGACAAATTGCTGTAACCAATTCCGAGACAAGTACGGACAAGTCTGAGAGAGAAAAACTCCAGGGGAACTGAATCATAGGGAGGTCCTTACACTGTTGTGAGTTTTACCTCCAGGACATCTGCCAGTTCTCACAGTAAATATTAGACAAAAATTCCCACGTGCTTCCAGCAGGAGGAGAGGGAAAGGAGCCATTTTGAAGTGTGGATTATGCTCTTGTTAACAAGGTCTGTCCTCAGGAAAAACGATTTAACCAGAGCCTAACATGCTAGAGCTTTATCAGAGCATAACTGACATGAGGGAAAACAAACATGCAAGGTGAACTCACTCTAGCCATCCTGTCCCACATAAGGTAGATGACAGGCAACCTGGAGGCACATGAAGTTCTCAATCTAGCTGCATCAGCTCAATGTAGACCGAAACTTAATCAGAGGACTATAGAACACTCCTCCCTCCCCCCAAACCTCACCACCATATTACTAAAGACTTATTTACAACAGTTCCTTTTACCCAGTATATCATATCTGGCTATCAAAAAAAGTACAAGGCATACTAAAAGCAAAAAGTTTGAAAAGACAAAGCAAATATCAGAATCAGACTCAGATATGACAGAGATATTAGAATTACCAGGCCAAGAATTAAAAACAACTATGATTAATAAGGTAAGGGCTGTAACAGATAAAGTAGACAGCATGCAAAAACAGATAAGCAATGTAAGAAGAGAGATAGAAATTTTAAGAAGGAACCAAAAAATAAATGCTAAAGACCAAAGACACTGTAACAGAAAAGAATGCCTTTGGTAGGCTTATTGGTAGACTGGACATAGCTGAGAAGAGCACTTCAGAGTTTGAGGCCACCTCAGTAGAAACCTTGATAAGCAAAGAAGAAAAAAAAGACTGAAAAACAAAACAGAACAGAACATCCAAGAACTGTGGAACAATTGCAAAAAGTATAACATATTATAATGGTAATCTCAGGAGGAAAAGAAAGAGAGAAAGGAACAGAAGAAATATTTGACACCATAAAAACTAATTCCCTGAACTAATGTCAGACACCAAACCACAGATTCAGTAATCTTAGAGTAGGATAAATGTCAGAAAATGTACACCTTGGCATATCACTTTCAAACTATAAAAAATGAAGGATAAAGAAAAAATTCTAAAAGAAACCAGAGACTAAGAAATACCTTCTATGTAGAAGAGCAAATACAAGAATTACATCTAATTCTTCCTCAGATTATCCTCCAAAAGTGAAAGAGAAATAAAGACTTCCTCAGACAAATAAAATTCAGTAAATTTGTTGCCATTAGACCTGTCTTACAAGAAATGTTAAAAGTTCTTTAGAGAGAGAGAAATAATATGTCAGAAATTCAAATTCACATAAAAAAGGGAAGAACATCAGAGGAGGAATAAGTGAAGATAAAATTAAAACTTTTACTTTTCTTATTTTTAATTGATCTAACAGATAACAGTTTGCTCAAAATAATAGCAACATTGTATTAAATTATGTATGCTTATATATATATTTGTCATATATATTTTCTTATATATGCCTATGTATACGTGAAATGAATGACAGAAATGATACAAGGGACAGGAGGGAAGAATTAAGAGTTATCTTGTTATTATAAGGTATCATAGTACTTGTGAAGTAATATAGTATTATTTGTAGCTGGACTTGCATTATTTGTAAATGGATATTGCAAACTCTAGGGCAACCACTAAAAAAGGTTAAACAAAATAAAAAGATGAGCCAGGCTCGGTGGCTCAGCCTGTAATCCCGCGCCTTGGGAGGCTGAA
The DNA here is from genome assembly GCA_963574415.1 of Tarsius wallacei. Taxonomy (NCBI): domain Eukaryota; kingdom Metazoa; phylum Chordata; class Mammalia; order Primates; family Tarsiidae; genus Tarsius; species Tarsius wallacei. Next base: position 18,713 of record CAUYQG010171688.1, on the reverse strand, counting down.
GTGAGTGGATTGCCTGAGCCTGCGGGTTCGAGACCTGCCTGGGCAACTTGGCGAGACCTCATCTCTAATAAATCAAAAAATTAGCGTGCGCCTGTAGTTCCAGCTACTTGGAAGGCTGAGGCGGAAGGATCGCCCGAGCCCAGCAGGTCGAGGCTGCGGTGACCAGGAGCGGCCACTGCACTCCAGTCTGGGCAACAGAGTGAGATTCCAACTAAATAAATAAATAAATAAATAAATAAATAAAAATAAAAAGATGTACAACTGATAAGCTAAGGAGATACAGTGAAGTCATCAAATTCTGAATTAAACCACGAAAGGCAGAAAAAAAGAGTGAAAAACAAACATAGGAACAAAGAACAAGGGTAAAAAATTTTAAAATAGTAACAAACATTGTAGACATTCATCTAACCATATCAATAATCACCTTGAACATCAATGATCTAAATGCACCAATTAAAAGACAGAGATTGGGGCTGAGCACAGTGGCTCACTCCTGTAATCCCAGCACTTTGGGAGGCCAAGTTTGGGAGAATCACTTGAGCTCAGGAATTCAAGACCAGCCTGGGCAACATAGTAAGACTTTGTCTCTACCAAAAAATACAAAAAAGTTAGCTGGGCATGGTAGCTTGAGACCAGGAAGTAAAGGCTCCCATGAACAAGAATTATGCCACTGCACTCCAGCCTGGGCAGCAGAGTGAGACCCTGACTAAAAAAAAAAAAAAAAATAGAGACTGTCAGAATGGATTAAAAAACAAGACCCAACAATACATATGCTTTGAATAAAATACATATACAGATTAAAAGTAAATGGATGTCTAAGGAGTTGAAAAAGATATTACAAGACAATATATGTTTAGAATATTTACAAAAAAGTAAATGGGTGGAGAAGAATATATCATCTAATTGAAAGAAAGCAGAAGTAACTATATTAATTTCAGACAGAGCAGACTTCTGAGAAAGAAAACTTATCAGAGATAAAGAGATGCATTGCATAATAATAAAGGGGTCAAATTCTCTGAGAAAATATAACAATCTTTAATGTATATGCACCTAAAAACAGAACATCAAAATACCTGAGTCAACAAAATGCTGTAACTTCAAGGAGTACTAGATGAATTTACATTACACTAATTGGAGGTTTCAACACCCTTTTGTGAGAGAATCCAGCAGGCAGAGAATCAGTGAGGTCATAGTTGAACTCAATAACACCTTTAATCAACTGGATATAATGGATATCTAAAGACTATTTCATCCAACAATAGAAGAATACATAATCTTCTCAAGCTCTCATGGAATGTTCACCGACATAGACCACATTTTGGGCCATAGAACACACCATAACAAATATATAAGACTAGAAATCATACAGTGTTTACTCTCAGATCACAACGGAACTAGCCTAGAAATCAACAACAGAAAGATAGCTGTAAAATCCCAAAATATATGAGACTAATCAACACACTTCTAAATAACACATGAGTCAAAAAATAAATCTTATGAGAAATTTTAAAATATTTTGAACTAAATGAAAATTAAAACACAATTTATCAAAAGTTGTGAGATGTTAAAAAGCAGTGCTTACAGGGAAATTTGTAGCATTGAAAGCATATATTAGAAAAGAAGAAAGATCTAAAAGCAGTCATCTAAGCTTCTACCCTAGAAAACTAAAAAGAGGAGAGTAGATTAAATCCAAAGTAAGCAGAAGAAACAAAATAATAAAAATCAGAGAAGAAATTAATAAAATTGAAAATAGGAAATCAGTTTTTAAAAAATCAATGAAACCAGAAATCGGTTCTTTGAAAAATCAATAAAATTGATAAGCCTCTAGTCAGACTAACTAAGATAAAAAAGAGTGGACACAAATTACTTATATCAGAAATGAAAGAAAGACATCACTACAGATTCCAGGGACATTAGAAGAATAACAAAAGAATACTATGAACAAGTCTATAATCATAAATTTGATAACCTAGATGAAATGAAACAATTCCTTGAAAGACACAAGCTGCCAAAACTCAGACAATCTGATTAAAACTATATTCATTAAAAAATTGAAGCCAGGCATGGTGGCACACACCTATAGTCCCAACTACTTGGAAGGCTGAGGTGAAAGGATCGCCTGAGCCCCAGCAGGTCAAGGCTACAGTGTCCAGGAGTGTGCCACCGCACTCCAGCCTGGATGACAGAGTGAGACTTCAACTCAAAAAAAAAAAATTTGAAAGCCAGGCTCGGTGGCTCAGCCTGTAATCCCACACTTTGGGAGGCTGAGATGAGTGGATTGCCTGAACCCTCGGGTTCAAGACCCGCCTGGGCAACTTGGCAAGACCTCATCTCTACAATAAATCAAAAAATTAGCCGGGCGTGGTAGCGGGCGCCTGTAGTTCCAGCTACTTGGAAGGCTGAGGCGGAAGGATCGCCGGAGCCCAGCAGGTCGAGGCTGCAGTGGCCGGGAGCGGCCACTGCACTCCAGTCTGGGCGACAGAGTGAGACTCCAACTCAAAAAAAAAAAGAAAAATTGAGTCAATAATTAATAACACTTCAAAACAGAAACTATCAGGCCCAGGTGGGTTCATGGTTAATTATCCAAACACTTAAGAAAAAAATTAGACCAAGTCTTTACAATTTCTTTCAGAAAATAAAAGTAGAGGGAATACTTCCAAATTCATTCTATGAGGCAAGTATTATCCTAATACCAAAACCAGACAATGATATTATAAGAAAGGAGAACTACAGACCAATATTTCTCATGAACATAGATGTAAAAATCCTCAATTAACAAATTGAATCCAACAATGTATAAAAAGAATTATGCACCACAACCTAGTGGAATGTATCCAGGTATGCAAGGCTAGTTCAACATTTGGAAATCAATTAATGTAATCCATCACATTAATAGACAAAAAAAAATCATGCAAGCATATTAATAGAGGTAGGCAAGCTTTTGACAAAATCCAGCACTCATTCATGATTAAAGCATTCAGTAAACTAGGAATAGAATGAGAACTTCCTCAACTCAATAAAGAATATTTACAAAAAACACGCAACTAATAGCATACTCAATTGTAAGAAGCACAATATTTTCTTACTAAGCTCAGGAACAAGGCTCTGAATATTCCCTCTCATCACTCCTTTTTAGCATTGTACTGGAAGTCCTAGTTAATGCAATAAGACAAGAAAAGGATATAAAAGGTATACAGATTAAGAAAGAGAAAACTGTGTTTGTTGACAGATGACATAATTGTCTATGTAGGAAATCCAAAAGAATCAGCAACAACAACAACAACTCCTAGAACTAATAAATAATTATAGAAAGACCTAAGGATACAATGTTAATATACAAAGTCACATTCTAATTTACCAGCAATGAACAAGTAAAATTTGAAATTAAAAACACAATTCCATTTACTTTAATGCCTCCAAATATGAACTACTTAGCTATAAATTTAACAAAATATGTACAATATCTATATGAGAAAAACTATAAAACTCTGATGAAATAAATAAAATAAAAACTAAATAAATGGAAATATTCCATATTCATGAATATAATGACTCAGTATTGTTAAGATATCAGTTCTTTCCTATTTTGAGCTAAAGATTCAATGCAATTCCAATACAAATCCCATCAAGGTATTTTGTGGATATCAACTAATTGATTTTATTTTTTTTATTTTTGAGGAGGTCAGCGTCTTGCCTTATTGCACTGCAGGAGGGCAGTGGTGCGATCATGATTCATCGCAGCCTTGGTCTCCTGTGCTCGAGCTGTCCTTCCACCTCAGCCTCCTGACTAGCTGGGACCTCAGACATGCACCACCATGCCTGACTAATTTTTATTTTTTTTTAATTTTTTGTAGAGACAAGGTCTTGCTATATTGCCTAGGCTAGTCTTGAATTCCTGGGATCAAGCAATCCTCTTGCCTCAGACTCCCAAAGTGCTGGGATTATAGGCATGAGTCACCACATCCAGCCTAACAAACTGATTTTAAAGTTTACATGGTAAGGCAAAAGACATAAAATTACAAAATAACCAATACAATATTAAAGAAGAACAACACTGGAGGACTGGCTCTACCCAATTTCAAGACTTACTATAAAGCTACAGCAATTAAGACAGTGTGGTAATTGTGAAAAAACAGACAAATAGATCAATGGAACAGGGTGGAGAGCCCCAGAAATATACTCACATAAATATTTCCACATCAAATGATTTTTGACAAAGGAGCAAAGACAATACAATGAAGAAAATAAAGTTTTTTCAACAATTGCTAATGAAACAACTGAACATTTACACCAGAAAGTGAATCTAGACATGGGCCTTACATCCTTCGTAAACATAAACTCAAAATGGATCCCAGATCTAATTGTAAAATGCAAAGTTACAAAACTCCTAGAAGATAACATAAGAGAAAATCTAGGGGTTCTTGGGTTTGGCAATATTTTTTAATATATGACACAAAAGGCACAAACTATGAAAGAAACAATCGATAAGCTGAACTTTACTAAAACAAAATATTTCTGCTCTGCAAAAGACACTGGTAAGAGAATGAAAAGACAAGTGGCATACTGGGAGAAAACATTTGCAGAAGACATATCTGATAAAGGACTATTATCCAAAACATACAAAGAGCATATGAGCGAAATCCAGCAAAGAGCTGAGTTATGGAAGCCAAGAGAGGACAGTGAGGAAGGATGGTTGGTGTGTCAACATGATGCAGCAATGGGAAGGTAATGAGTGGGCTTGAAAAGCCAGTTCCAAGTAGAATGATTGCATGGATGCCAGGCTGAACTGAATTTAGAAGTATCTGAATTTCAGACAAATCATCTAGGCAAGACTTTCAAGAAGCCTGACTGAAAGGGTGATGAGAAAGATAGGGCCTAGCTGGAGGAGAAGTAGAAGGCAAAGGAGACTTAGCTCATTTGGATGTGACTAGTGGCTCTCTAGTATTCCTATTTAAAAACAAAACAGCCAAGGCATAGTGGCTCATGCCTATAATCCTAACACTTTGGCAGGCCAAGACGAGAAGCTTGCTTGAGCCCCAGGGTACAAGACCAGCTTGGGCAACATAGCAAGACCTTGTCTCTCAAAAAAAAAAAAAAACCCCAAAAATTAGTCAGACATGATGGTGCACACTTGTAATCCCATCTACTCTGAGAGGCTGAGAGCAAAAGGATCACTTGAACCCAGGAGGTCAAGGCTGCAGTAAGCCATGATCATGCCACCGCACTTCAGCTTGAGTGACAAAGTGAGACTCCAACTTGTAAATAAATAAATTAATTAATTAATAGCAAAACCAATAGAATTATCCAGTTTATTGGCATTCAAGGCCCTCCAAAATTTAGCTCCAGCCAGCCTTATTTCTGCTATGGTTTGAGTGCTTGTGTCTCCCCTCAGAATTCAAATGTTGAAACTCAAATCCCCAATGGTGGTGCTAGGAAATGGGGCCTCTGGAATTAATTAGGTCATGAGGGCTCTGTCCTCATGAGTGGGATCAGTGCCCTTAAAAAAGAGACCTTGGGCAACCCCTTCGGGTCCCCTCCTACTGTGGGAACTTTTCTGTCTTCTCAGTAAATTCTGCTTTCTAAAAAAAAAAAAGAAAGAAAGAAACCTCACAGAACCCCCTTGTCCCTTCCACCATGTGAGGACACAGTGAGATGACAGCTATGAATCAGGAGGTAAGTCTTCACCAGACACTGAGCCTTCCAGTGCCTTGATCTTGGACTTCCCAGCCTCCAGAACCATGTGAAATAAATTTCTGTTGTTTATGAGCTATTCAGTTTGTGGTGTTTTGTTATAGCAGCGTGAATAGACTAAGTCAATTTTCTTCTATTTGCTACCACCGTGCTGTGTGCTTCAACCAAACAGGTTAGTCTTTGGTCCCCAAATAAGCTGTATGGATTACCACCTCCATTTCTTAGTTTATGCTTTTTCCTCCACCTGAAATGGCCTTGTCACCAACCCCTGGCACCACCCTCCCCATGTGCATTGGCCTCCTCTGGCTCTGGAGGACCCCATGACTCTCCACACTGAGACTCTCTGGAGCACATTGTCTGACCTATCTAATGTCCCCCTTATCTTCTGTATTGAAGTTATATGGATAATACTCTTGTGTCCCTTCTTCACTGTAAATTACTTGGGGGTGTGGATTGTAGCTTACTTAACACTTTGTAAGCACTTCTTATGCAGGAAGTGTTCAATAAATGAGAATGAATAAGTGGATAAACAAAAGTATCCATTTAAAAGTCATTATTAGCCAGGCTCGGTGGCTCAGCCTGTAACCCCACGCCTTTGGGAGGCTGAGGTGAGTGGATTGCCTGAGCCCGCGGGTTCGAGACCCACCTGGGCAAGCGAGACCTCATCTCTACAATAAATAAAAAAAATTAGCCGGGCGTGGTTACACGCGCCTATAGTGCCAGCTACTTGGAAGGCTGAGGCGGAAGGATCGCCGGAGCCCAGCAGGTTGAGGCTGCGGTGGCCAGGAGCAGCCACTGCACTCCAGTCTGGGCGACAGAGTGAGACTCCAACTCAAAAAAAAAAAAGTCATTATTTAGGGTCCTATAAAATTTTTTTTGAGTCAGGGTCTCACTCTGTCACCCAAACTAGAGTGCAGTGGCACAATCACAGCTCAACCTCTTGGGTTCAAGCAATCCTTCAGCCCCAGTCTTCCAAGTAGCTGGGACTACAAACACGTACCACCACACCCAGCTAATTTGGGGGGCTTTTTATTTTTTTTGAGACTAGATCTTTTACTATGTTGCCCAGGCTGGTCTTGAACTCCTGCACCTAGCCTCCGAAAGTGCTAGGATTCCAGGCCTAAGCCACTGCACACAGTCTAAAACTTTTTTAAACAGAAATCAAATACACAGAGATATAATGGATGCTACCAGAGGCTGGGGATAGGGAGAAGGAGGAGAAGGAGCAGATGGGAAAATATAGGTCAAAAGATACAAAGTAGCAGCCATGTAGGATGAACAAGTCAATAAAATTGTATTGTAGCGCGCACCCATAGTTCCAGCTACTCGGACAGCTGAGGCGGAAGGATCGCCGGAGCCCAGCAGGTTGACACTGGGGTGGCCATGAGTGTGCCACTGCATTCCAGCCTGGGCGATGGAGTGAGACTCCAAATCAAAAAAAAAAAAAAAATTGTATTGTATTTGGGATTTTTGCTAAAAAAGCAGATTTAGGCGATCTTGCCATACAAAAAGAACAGGTAACTATGTGTGATGGTGGATATGTTAATTTGCTTGACTATGACATTTCACTATGTATATGTGTAGCAAGGGATCATCTTTACACCTTAAATATATTCGATACAATTATTTTTAAAGTATCAATGAACATGGACTTTTAAAAAATCAAACACATGCGGGCTCGGTAGCTCAGCCTGTAATCCCGCGCCTTTGGGAGGCTGAGGTGAGTGGATTGCCTGAGCCCGTGAATTCAAGACCCGCCTGGGCAACTTGGAGAGACCTCATCTCTACAATAAATAAAAAATTAACCAGGTGTGGTAGCGCGCGCCTGTAGTTCCAGCTACTTGGAAGGCTGAGGCGGAAGGATCACCAGAGCCCAGCAGGTCAAGGCTGCGGTGGCCGGGAGCGGCCACTGCACTCCAGTCTGGACCATGGAGTGAGACTCCAACTCAAAAAAAAAAAAAAAAATTAAACACAGTTGATGCCCTGGCAAGAGGCAATGCTTACCACAATCCTGTTCTGAGCCCCTGTGTTCTCATTAAATAGTGACTCCCCAAAGAATTGCACACACACATACTTCATTTCACGTACATACTCTGATTTACTCTTCAGTTCTATGAGGTGGCTCTATGAGGTGGCTACTATCATCAACCCATTTTAAAGATGAGGAAATTAAGGCTCAGAGAGGTTGTGTAATCTGCCCCAGATCACACAGCTAGCGAATGGCTGAACCAAGACTCCAAAGCAGGTCTGTTGGCTCTTGAAGCCTGTGATTTTTCAGGACACCACTCTGCCATTGTTGACTTCTCTCTGCTTTTGTTGCCAACTAGAAGGATGGAAAATGTAATTTTAGGAAATACTCTAACAGTGTTCTTGATATTAACCACATATAAGACTGTGTAATATGCTACTTGGAACTGTCAGATCAGCAGAAAAATCAGTGGGTTCTGTCATTTTTTTCTTCTTTAAAATTTTAGTAATAAGCAAGCAGCATAAACCTCCCAGAAATAGCCAGGTAGAATACTATCAGTGAAATAATGAGATGTTGGAATACTAGAGAGAATAGAAGCACCTAGATAGAGGAAATATTCACTTTTTTGGGCTTTTATTTGGCAATACTTAATAGTTAATAAATTCTGAATGCTCAAGTCTCTGTCATGATTCTGAGAATAGATTTCTTACAAAAATTATATTTGCCATGATTTTCCTAAGAACATTCTTTCTCAGTGATACAAAATTCGGTGGCCTCAGTTCTTCAAACTTGTAAAAATGACTTTTTGGCTTACTTCATTTTGTTTTTCCTAGCAGAGAAATGATGAAGCTTAGCAACTTATCACAGCCTGGAATGAGAACCCTGCCCTCATTCCTTCATAATGAACTGGGAGTTGGACTGTATTTTCTGTTTTCTCAAACATGTTATGGTAGCCCTTCTTCCATTCATCTAATCCCATTATTCATTATTTCTCGACAATGATTGTTTAACAACTCACTTGTTTTCCTTTGAGATCCTCTATCTAATTAGATGTTTATTATAATAAAATTAAAAGATAGATCAATTTCTGCTAATGATCTGTGGCATTCTTCATATTAGAAAAAAGATTATATCTCTGTGGCATTATAAAGACACTGAGTTCCAGGAATATTCTGAGCAAAGTCAGAAATATCCAGTAATAGTCCCTACTTTGGACAGATTCCCAGTAATGTCATTGTGCCTTTTCCCCAAATAGCCTATTAGAATGCCGACTTCTCATCTTTAAAAGATGAGCAGTCCATCCTCGTTTGATGTGAAAGATTTTGCTTCTGGCCTGACTCCCTTTCTTCTCTCTGACCACCTGTCTTCCATCAAAAAGTACTCTATGAAACTCCTTTTAAAATAAAAATGAAATCAAAATAGCTGTGTTTTGAGATTTTTTTTCCCCCCTCACAGAATTCTGGGTCAGGCTTAGAGAATCTGTTTCTATCAAGATCATTTTATAACGCTTAGTGAATCCTCTAAGGGTCACTTGTATCTGAAAGTTTCATAACTGATTTATAAATCATTACTTTTTATTTAATGACAACTTCAAAAGTTGGTTAAATAATTTTCTTAAATAGCTGGGTGTGGTGGCTCACACCTGGAATGCCAGTACTTTGGAAGGCCAAGGTGGGAGGATTGCTTGAGACCAGGAGCTTTAAACCAGCCTGGGCAACATAGCGAGATGTTGTCTCCACAAAAAAAGTCAAACAATTAGTTGGGTGTGGTGGCACATACCTGTAGTCCTAGCTACTTGGGAAGCTAAAGAGGGTGGATCCCTTCAGCACAAGAGTCTGGGGCTGCAGTGAGCTGTGATCACGCCTGCACTCCAGCCTGTGTGACAGAGTGAGACAGCAGCTGTGTTTTATCCTTAGTTCCAGGCCCAGGGTAGTGGGTGGAGCCTGTCTCACTACGAGACTGACTGAGGTGAGGTAGAGTTGAAAAGGTGCAATTGTCCTGGTGTGGGAGCAAAGTGGTTGCCCTCAGCTGTGTTATATAGTATAAAAAGCACAAATTCCTTTTATACATCAGATAGATCTGAGTTCAAATCCCAAAAAGCCACCTGCTAGTTCTGTGACCTTGGGGAATTCCTCAATTAGCATACGCCTCTGTTTTCTCATTTATAAAATGGAAACATGATGCAGTACCCACCAGGATCCAATTAAGAGATAGAAATAGTGCCAGTTATCTGAGCAGTGAGAATTAAATGTAAAGAAAACAAAAACGAAAATAAAAAAACCAGGCCAGGCACAGCAGCTTACGCCTGCAATCTCAGCACTTTGGGAGACGGAGGCCAGAGGATTGCCTGAGCCCAGGGGTTCAAGACCAGCCTGAACAAAGTGGCAAGACCTCATCTCTACAATAAATTTAAAAAAAAAAAAATTGAACTGGGCTTGGTGGTGCATACCATTTGTTCCAGTTACTTGGAAGGCTGAGGCGGAAGGATCACCTGAGCCCAGGAGGTCAAGGCTGCTGTGGCTGTGAGCGTGCCACTGTACTCCAGTCTGGGTGACAGAGTGAGACTCTGACTCAAAAAAAAAAAAAAAAAAAGGAAAGAAAGAAAAAAGAAAAAGAACCAGCTAACTAGGCATAAAGTCATTAACTAGGTGACTGAAAGGGGGGGGGAAACCCACTAAGGAACCATAACAGTAGTGACTACAAGAAACAACTACCTGTGTCCTGAGGTAGGATAAAGGGGAAGAACTGGGAAGAGTGACCAAAGACCTCGGAGGAGGGGGCAGCAGTGGTGCTGATGTCTCTGAGGGGGTGCGATGGGGCTGGTCCTGGCAGGTGGGGGGAAAACTGCACACTAGATTCAGATGCCGTTCTGGGAAGGAGCTGACGGGATGAACAGGCAGCATTGCTGGCGTGATACTCATGGGAATACAAAGTAGGCACAAGCCCACCCAGAAAGAGCAAGTCCTTTTCCTTCCTCCAGCTTGGCAGCCGACCCCTGGGTTCCCCACTGGCAGAGCACGACAGGGAGCAGCTGGCAAAGCAGAAATGGGGTCTGCGGAGTCCCAGCCCCAGCCTCACAAAGCACAGAAGGGTGGTTGACGCTAAAAGACAAAAGCCTCATAACTGGCACAACTGCCATTTATGGAGGATTCACATCATGCCAGGCACAATGCCAAGTGCTTTACATGCATTATCTTATCTTCACAACATAATGAAGTATCCCTGTTTTGCAGATGAGTAAGTAAAGAAGCCAGGTTTATGTGACTTGCCTCCTCTGCTGTAAATAACAAGACGTTGTCTGGGGGCTCGTCTCTGTTTGCATTTCCCACACCCCTCCACCTCCCTGGCTTCAACAGATTCAGTACTGCTTGTAGAGTTTGATCGTTCCTGGGGAGAGGAATGGAGAGTCAGGCAAGTTTACAGAGGAGCCGAGGGGGAGGAAGGGGACCCATTTTGTGGTTCAGAATATACATAATGTGGCCCTGACAATAGGCAGGTGGGAAGAAAGAACAAGAGAGCTCCTAGGGAATTCACCTTGCAGGTAGGAGAAGACTGAACTAATGGCGGAGGTACCATTTGTTCACTGGGGGAACACTGGCCACTGGCGTGACCCGGAGGGGTTGGGGTGGAGGGTACATAGACGTGTCATAAGACAGGAGTGGCCCTTCTGAGGGAGTCCCACAGGAAAGAAGTGTCCTTCTTTGTGTCTCAAGCTATCACTGTGACCTTGGCAGGGATCTGCACTGGGTCACTGGGGTGAGAGTCATTTCGAGCTCCAGAGCTGATCAAGGAGTTCCAGCTTTAGTGAGAGCAGCTGGATGAGAGGTGGCATCGTCCTAAACTTCCTGGGTTTCAGAGAGGATATCCTAGGCTTTTTTTGGCGGCAGCAGCATATTTGTTTGTTTGCTTGCTTTGAGTTGGAGTCTCACTCTGTCACCCAGGCTGGAGTGTAGTGGCACACTCATGGCCACCCCAGCGTCAACCCGCTGGGCTCAGGTGATCCTTCCACCTCAGCCTTCCGAGTAGCCAGAACTACAGGTGCGTGCTACCATGCCTGGCTAATTTTTTTATTTATTGTAGAGATATTGGGAGCAGCCAAATGCCACATTGCCTCAAACAACTCCAGAGAAAGAGCCAATCTGCAGAGAGTGTTGCTAAAGTGGGAGCCACAAGGCTGTGTGAGTAACACATTCCATCTGCCTTGGGTCAACTTCCCTGGAAATAAACTTTGAGATAGGGACTTGTGTGTGAATGGGTCACAAGCCCCCTGAGAGGTGGGTAGTCGGTAACAACACCCATGAAGAAGTGAGGGCAGCAGGGCTGGGCAGAGAGAGAGGTTGAACCGCACTGCAGTGCAATGGGTGCCTCAGCTGGTAATGGGGTGGCCCTTTCAGAGTCCTCCCAGATTAAGGCCTATCTTTCAGCTCCTGAAATAGACCAATCATTGGGTGTAATCCTTGGGGAGAGGGTTGTAACCTTGTTCTGTGAGTAATTCCTGGAGAGATGCCAGGTGGGATCCCTTAGCAGCTGGGGGAATGAGTGCTTCGGTCCCAAACGAGATCAGGGAGGCCCACCACAGCACCCACTATACCACCCATTGATGCAAAAGTCATTTACTGAATAACTACTATACGTGGCATGACAATTAAGTTCATGAACTCATCCTAGAAAAAGTACTACATTCTTCATTGCTGAATATCACTATAGTCACCTTTGAAGTATGTCCCTTGAGAAACCATGCACTGACCACCCATCAAAACAATTTTAAAACTCTTTTTCTGGAATGCCCATCAGAGCTGTCATCATATTACCCTTGATGTCCTCAATGTCATCAAAATGTCTTCCTTTCAATATTTCCTTTATCTTTGGGTACAGACAAAAACCCACCAGGGGCCAGATCAGGTAAGTAGGGAGGGAGTTCCAATATAGTTATTAGTTTACTAGCTAAAAACTCTCTCACAGATAGTGCTGTGTGAGCTGGTGCATTGTAATGATGCAAGAGCTCCTTTGGGACCATTTTTGCACACACCTTTCTCACGCCAAGATTTTCAGTTAAGATTTTCCTAACTGTTTCTCTAACAATGTTTATTTGGTCTACTATGTTTCTCACAGTCAGTTGATGACTTGGCTATACCACTTGATGAATTTTTTTCAATGTTTTCATCAGTTCTACTCATTACTGGCCATCTTGACCTCTCTTCATTCGTGATACTTTCTCTCCCCTCAGAAAAACGTTTAATCCATTTGTACACTGCTGTTTTCTTCATAGCATCCCATAAAATTAGACTAACATGTCCCTGATTTCACTTCCACTCTTGCCAAGTTTAACAAGAAATTTGATGTTTGTTCTTTGCCCTAATTCAAGCTCCAACATTCTCAACAATGACACACAAAAACGTACAACAATAATGAATACCACTCAGCAAGACACTGCCACGACAAACACAGCTGTGAGACACTGATATACCAAGGTTATGAAACCTTACTGAGTTGTTTGTACAGTGCTGCCAATGTAAGTGCATGGTGGGGTGACAAGTTCATAAACTTAATTTTCAGACCTCAAAAGTCAGACACTGGGACTACAATAATACTGGGCACTGGGAGTTTATCAGTATAGAGACAGACAAATATCTGACAAAGTAAGCAACATTTACTAAACCTTTCTTTGTCACAATGACTTCAGCTCTCAACTATGGATTATAATTGTTCCTTACTCATAGGTCTGCTGTAAAGAGTAAATGAGAGCCAGGCACAGTGCCAACACTTTGGGAAGCCGAGGCAAGAGGATTGCTTGAGCCCAGGAGTTCGAGACCAGCCTGGGAAGCACATCAAGACCTCATCTCTGCAAAAAAATTAGCCAGGCATGGTGGTGCATGCCTGTAGTCCCAGCTACTCATGAGGCTGAGGGAGAAGAATTGCTTGAGTCCAGGAGGTAGAGGCTGTGGTAAGCTGTAATCATGTCACTGCACTCCAGCCTGGGCAACAGAGTGAGACTTCAATTTTTTAAAAAAGTGCCAGGCTCAGTGACACAGCCTATAATCCCAGCGCTTTGGGAGGCTGAGGTGAGTGGATTGCCTGAGCCTGCGGATTCGAGACCCGCCTGGGCAACTTGGCGAGACCTCATCTCTACAATAAATCAAAAAATTAGCTGGGCGTAGTAGCGCACGCCTGTAGTTCCAGCTACTTGGAAGGCTGAGGTGGAAGGATCACCGGAGCCCAGCAGGTCGAGGCTGCAGTGGCTGGGAGCGGCCACTGCACTCCAGTCTAGGTGACAGAGGGAGACTCCAACTCAAAAAAAAAAAAATAATAATAAATAAATAAATAAAAGAAATCTTCAACAACAACAACAAAAAAAAAGTTAATGAGATAGTACACATATAGCGCTTACAACTGCCTTGCAATTGCATTTCTGACAAAGGTCTAACATCAGGATCTGCAAGGAACTCAAACATACTGAAAGGAAAAAAGCAAACAGCCCTATTAAAAAGTGGGCAAAAGACATGAATAGACACTTCTCAAAAGAAGGCATATGAGCAGCCGACAGACACAAGAAAAAATGCTCAGCCTCACTAATCATCAGAGAAATGCAAATCAAAACCACATTGAGATACCACCTAACTCCAATAAGAATGGTCATCATTAATAAAACAAAAAAACACAGATGCTGGCGAAGATGCAGAGAAAACAGAACCCTTCTACACTATTGGTGGGAATGCAATCTAGTTCAACCTCTATGGAAAACAGTGTGGTGACTCCTAAGAGGACTAGAAATTGACCTTCCATATGACCCAGCAATCCCCATTCTGGGAATATACCCGGAGGAACTTAAATCACTCTACAAAAAAGATACCTGCACACACATGTTTATTGCAACACTATTTACAATAGCAAAAACATGGAACCAACCATGCTGCCCATCGAATCTGGACTGGACTTTAAAAATGTGGTACTTTAAAATGTGGGACTTATAAAAATGTGATGGACCATTACACAGTCATAAAGAATAACAAAATTATGGACTTCGCAGCAACTTGGATAGATTTAGAGTTTATAATACTCAGTGATTTATCACAGAAACAAAGGAGTACCACATGTTCTCACTCATAAGTGGACCCTGAACATTTACCATAGTACTATAAGAAAGGGATTGGCAGTAGATGGAAACAGCCAGGGGCAGGGCAAAAAACATCAATAAGGGTACCTGATCCCAAACCAGGCGAAGTGGGGAGCAAAGGGAGGCCCAAACTTTACCTGTATGATGACCACTTGTAAATCTAATCCTGAATTGTACCCCACATCTTCAAAATAAAATAAATTTTTTAAAAACTGCCTGACCCATAGCAAGCTCTGTGAGCACTGGATGTTGTTATCACCAATAACATCCACTCTCCAGTGTTTGAAGACTGCCTGGAGAACGAGCAGAGTGGCCAATTCCACTGCTACCACCCTTCCTAGCATGTATTTTCATGAAGAAAGAAGCCCTTGGAAATATCCATCTAAGGCAGAAAGGGTTGGAACACTGAGTCTGACCCAAGAGCAAAATAAGCAACTACCGAAGAAGAGGCAGGGTGCTCAGTGGTCTATCACGCAGACTGATAGCCAGACTAGCCCCAGGACTCATGTGCAAGAAGGCAGCAAGAAAGAGAAGGCAACAACTTACAGGGCTGTTGAACTAAAATCTCTGTGGCTAAATAAATAAGCATGGGCCAGGTGCAGTAGCTCAAGCCTGTAATCCCAGCACTTTGGGAGGCCCAGGTGAGGGGAATTGCCTGAGCCCACGAGTTTGAGAACAGCCTGGGCAACTTGGTGAGACCTCACCTCCACAATAAAATAAAAAAATTAGCAGGGCATGATAGCATGTGCCTGTAGTTCCAGCTACTTGGAAGGCTGAGGCGGAAGGATTGCTGGAGCCGAGCAAGTCCACTCTGGGGTGGCCAGGAGCATACCACTGCACTCCAACCTGGCCGACGGAGGGAGACTCCAACTCAAAACAATAAATAGTCAATCAATAAATAAGCATAGCCCCTCCCCGAATACTAGCCTGCCCTGGCCAACAGCTCTGGGAAAGGAGCTGTGGGATACTCATTAGGCAATCAAATCAAGCTCACGTTCATCTCTCTACCTTGGTTCTCCTCAGTCATCTGCTCCCTCACTCTCTGTACTTGGGCTCTGAGCTGGGGCTTGAATGGGGCACCACACCCAGGAATGGGCTTAGCTCTATGGCTCCGTGCCCTTGGTTTCACAGTAAAAAAGAATGGTCTCCCAGCCACATCCCTTGGTTTGCCTCTGGGCTGGGTGCACAATATCTGGTCCCATTCATCAGGTAAGAAGCAGTGGGTGGCAGAATAGGAGTAAAAGGCACTTTGGAGATGTGGGGAGAGACATCTTTTTTTCTTTTTTTTTTAGTTGGAGTCTCACTTTGTCACCCAGGCTGGAGTGCAGTGGCACGTTGCTCACAGCCACCGTAGCCTCGACCTGCTGAGCTCAGGCGGTTCTTCCCCTTCAACCTTCCAAGTAGCTGGAACTACAGGCACGTGCTACTACACCCGGCTAATTTTTTTAATGTATTGTAGAGACAAGGTCTTGCCAAGTTGCCCAGGCTGGTCTCAAATCTCTGGGATCGGGCAATCCTCTCGCCTCCTCCCCTCAAAGTGCTGGGATTACAGACTTGAGCCACTGCGCCGGACAAGACACCATGTTTTGAAGGGTTTGATCTTTCCAGCAATATGTGCAGTGTCTCTGCTGCCTCTGGAGGGCATTCAAGACTGTAGCAATAGCCCTGGTACCTTGAGTATCTTGGCCTTGACAGGCACAGAAACATCGCAGGAGGCCACAGCAAAGAGGGATGCAGGTTTCAGGTGCTGTTACCCAAAAGAACAGATTTGTTGGTTTTGTACTTTGAGTCAGAGTCTCACTCTGCAGCCCAGGTTGGAGTGCAGTGGCACGATCATGGCTCACTCTAGCCTCCAATTCCTGGGCTTAAGCAATCCTCCCTTTTTAACTTCCCAAGTCGCTGGGACTACAGGGTGCGCCACCACATCCAGCTAATTTTTTAAAATTTTTTATTTGTAGAGATAAGGTTTTGCTGTGTTTCCCAGGCTTGTCTCGAACTCCTGGGTTCAAGCAATTCTCTGGCCTCTGCCTCCCAAAATGCTGAGATGACAGGCGTGAGCCACCATGTCTGGCCCAAAAGAACTGTTTTTAAGTACACACGAAATTCCTTGTTAGGAGAGTCTCTAGGGATTTCCAGAACAATTTGGGAGGAAGCTGATGGGCTGGGGTTCCCACATAGCAGGTGGAAATAAAGCCAGAGAAATTCTAGTTTGTATGTGATTGTGATCCTGCTTGTTCCCCCCACCCCCACCCCATCTGCCTCTGTGGCCTGAGGTACTAAGAGTTATATCTGGGTAATGGACATCTGTTGTCACTCAGCCTCCATTCTTCCACCTGGTAGCCATAGACTTGTCAGACATGGCTGGACTCAAGGCCAGCACTGTCTTCAGGACTTGACTTCTCTCCAACTCTCATCTGTTTCCTCTGAGATGATCCCAGTGCTACCAAAATGGTGACAGCAGATCTGACCCTACATCATCTCAGGTTTCAGCTTTAGAGGAAAGAGTACTACCAGGTGCCATTCTTCTCAGAAAATGTCTTATGGCATCCCACTGGCTCTTGGGAGGTGGCCATCATAGGCCCATCCCCAAAGCAATCACTGTGGCCGGCAGAGGGTGAACCTCTTAATGAACCGTGGCCTGAGTCATTGCTTCCACATAGAGATGGGTGGAGCTGTCTTCACCTGGACAACTTGGATTAAGAGTCTAGAAGGACAGTCTGGGCACTATTCTCACAAAAAGTGAGAGTTGACAACACACTTTCATCTCAGCTCTGGTCTTGCTGCAACCGGGAATCTGGAGCTGTTCAGCACCACGGGACTCCAGATGATTTGCACCAAGTCAGATTCTTCAAAAACAAAAACCATTGTCTGGTCATCTTCCCTGTAAGCAGCCATCTTCTCTGGAGTCCACACTTTGGGAAAGGTTTTCACTTCATTCCCACTGGAGAGCCCCGGCCTCTGGAGCGCGCTGGAGAGCACTGCAGTCTTGAGAGACTACCTTGCCACCCACAGACCCAGACAGTTCCTTCCTCCTCTCCTGCTCCACCATCCTCTCCTCCCCTCCCGGTGTTTGTTTACCATGGCTAGGCCACAGGTAGTGCCACCTCATCATTTTCTGGTGTGTGTGTGTGTGTGTGTGTGTGTGTGTGTGTGTGTGTATCTTGCCTTTTTGGAATCTCGCAGTTAGTAGGAGAACCTTCACACAGGCCTCGTCTCTTGGGAGCTGAACTGCAAGTTTGTGCAGCAGACTCACTCCTGAGCTGTGGAACCCTCTTTCTACTTGCTTATTGTCCCCACCCCCCCACCCCCCCACCTGTCTGCCTCTTGTGGCCTGAGGTACTGTGAGTTTTATCTGGGTAATGGACATCTGTTGTCACTCAGCCTCCATTCTTCCACCTGGTAGCATAGACTCGTCAGGCATGGCTGGATTCAAGGCCAGCACTGTCTTCAGGACTTGACTTCTCTCCATCTCTCATCTGTTTCCTCTGAGATGACCCCAAAGTTAAGAAATATTCTCATTCTTGGTATAGTTTTCTCCTTTTCTGGAACTTTCTGATTTGCGCACAGTTCCCCATATTCTCATAACCTTTCCTATACAGGTAAAGTGTCAGGGGAAATACACACACACACATACACATCACATATATACATAACTGCATACTATATATATACTTTATTGTGTAGATATATAATTCCTTCAACTTTGTTTTTATTCCTTAGTTTGTTTTTATGTATTTATAACTTTTATGATTAATATTAAAATAACAAATGTACATGTTTTTGAAAGTCTCAATAAATTAATATCCCAAGGGCCGGGCGAGGTGGTTGATGTCTGTAATCCCAGCAATCTGGGAGGCAGGGGCAGGTGGATTGCTTGAGCCCAGGAGTTTGAGACCAGCTTAGGCTGGAAGAAGAGAAAGCTGTTACCTGGCTGGTAAC
>CAUYQG010171676.1:0-11415 GCA_963574415.1 Tarsius wallacei | reverse complement strand
CTGTTGCCCAGGCAGTAGCATGCTTATGGCCACCATAGCCTTGACCTGCTAGGTTCAGGTGATCCTTCTGTCTCAGCTTTCTAAGCTGGAACTACAGACATGTACCATCATGCCTGGCTAATTTTTTGATTTATTGTAGAGATGAGGTCTCGCCAAGTTGCCCAGGTGGGTCTCGAACCCACGGGCTCAGACAATCCTCTCGCCTCAGCCTCCCAAAGCACGGGATTACAGGCTGAGCCACCAAGCCCGGCTCCAGGACTCACTTTCTCCCAAGGGGTTTTGTTTCAGACAGGCTTCATGGCATGTCCAGTCTATTTCATTCATTTTTTTCACTGTATGTGCCATTAAGAAAAAGTCAAGAAGGATCCAAGGGTTTAGTTGGTTTTTTATCTTCATGAAACAGCGTGTGTGTGTGTGCATGTGTGCGTGTTTTAGGAGATGGGAAATTGAAATCCGAGGACAACCAGTGACTCACTACTGGGCAATAAGATATTGCAGTATCTTTGCCACTTGAAAGTAAAATTCCAAGTTAGACCAAGATAAATGACAGAGAGAGAAGGTCCTTCTGAGCACTGAATGGAGGTTCTGGGAAGCATTTTGTTCATGCAAAATGAGGACCAAATCCTGAAAGACGGTTGGAGAAAAAAGGTATCCTGGCCAGGCATGGTGGCTCATGCCTGTGATCCCAGCGCTTTGGGAAGCCGAGGCAGGAGAATGGCTTGAGACCAGGAGTTCAAGACGAGCCTGGGCAACATAGCGAGACCTCACCTCCACAAAAAAATTAGCCAGGCGTGGTGGCGCGCACCTGTAGTTCCAGTTACGCAGGAGGCTGAGACAGAAGGACCACCTGAGCTCAAGAGGTCAAGGTTGTGGTGAGCCATGATCCTGCCACTGCACTCCAGCCTGGGTGACAGAGTGAGAATCCAACTAAAAAGAAAAAAAGAAAAGAAAAGACACCCCAGGGGAACAGGGTTCATCTGAAGAGGTTCTGTGACTAAGATGCTTCTTTTTGTAGTCGTATTATATTTTTCAAGAGCATTATCAAATTCTTAAAAGAACCAGTGTAAGGAGCCCAGCAGCTCCTTAAACACCAATCACGTGTAATAATCATATGTGACAAGCAGCAATACATTTCTAAATGCTTAATATGCTTACATATTGCATTTGTCAAATATCTGTTTTTTCAACTGTTTTTGAATGTTAGTTAAATAGGAAAGATAGAGGAACACATTCATCGAAAGGGTCAAAAGTCAGTTTGAAGGTTTCTTCTTTTTATCGTCCTCCGGGTGATTTGGTAGAGGAAGGAATCACTGTGTGTGAGTGGAAAGAAATGCCCATGGGTTGCAGAAATGAATGTTTATTTCCTTGAAGGAAAAGGCTCTTATGTACAGCAAGTTCCCAACATACGAATGGGTTCCTTTTCAAGAGCGTCTTTGTAAGTCCAATTTGTTTTAAGTCCAACAAAGTTAGCCTAGGTACCCAATGAACACAGTCAGCTATACGGTACTGCATTTATTTAACAGACTATATGAACTTCCAGTGGAGAGAAATATACATGAAAAAAAACACAGGTGTGCATTGTTACAGTTCATAAATTGAAGGTTCGTATGTAGGAGACTTACAGTACAGCATTTTAGTGAGTGCCTAAGTAAACTGGGTGCTGATGGTTCACAGGGACTAGAGGTATGGGCGTTGATAAGGGTGGTATGTCACAAGCTATACAGTCTGAATTCTTGGAGACTGTGTCTCTCTCTCAAACCCCAGGGCCTCCTTCTCAAACACGCCACCTCTCAGCTGCCACTGGCCCTAAAGACCCCAGTCCTCAGTGATGCCAAGAGCTTCCGTGGTTTAACGAGACACATGGGATTCCTACCAAAATGCCAAATTGTCACAAAACAACATGTGCTCACCTTTGCATTTGTATCCTTGCTTGATTAAGCCCCAGAGCTGAAAAAAAAAAAAAAAGGCAGAGGAGTGTCAGAGAATCTGCAGAGAAATCTGGAAGGAAAACAAGGCCACTGAGAAGGAAGTCCTGGGACGCTTGGCGACCGACTGAGCGGGCACAAACAGGAAGTAGCTGCTTGAACACCCTTCCTGGCAGATGAAGGAGCCCCTCCCAGCCACGCAAGCTGGGGGACAACTTGAGAGCGGCTTCCCTTTTATTTCTCGGAGCCAAAGGGGGCCCTGGGATGGGAAACTAAGTTTGGTGCATTGGCTGTACTTTGAAATGAAGCCCTCTCAGCAAAATGTTCTTTTTCTTTTTTTCTTTTCTTTTCTGAGACAGCGTCTCACTCTGTTACCCAGGCTGCAGTGCAATGGCACGATCATAGCTCACCGCCAACCTCAAACTCCTGGCTCAAGGGATCCTTCCACCTCAGCCTCCCGACATACTGGAATTACAAGCATGAGCCACTGCACCTGACTATTTAGTTATTATTTTGAGACAGGGTCTCTCTCTGTCGCCCAGGTTGCAGTGCAGTGGAGCGATCATAGCTCACCGCAGCCTCGAACTCCTGGGCTCAAGGGATCCTCCCACCTCAGCCTCCTGAGTAGTTGAGACTACAGGCGTGTCCCACCATGCCTGGTTAATTTATTTTTATGTTTTGTAGACAAGGGGTCTTGCTGCATTGCCCAGGTTGGTCCCGAACACCCGGGCTCAAGTCATCCTTCTGCCTCAGCCTCCCAAAATGGTTGGATTACAGGGGCGAGCAACACACCCAGCCTCTCAGCAAAATGTGCAGGGTAGGTGATCACTCTGTCTTTGGAAGCTGCCAGCGGCCTCTTTTTAATGACACTGGTGGCTTTTGGCACTCATAATAGGAGCAAAGCCATCGAATAAGCACTCCTGACACTAGGACATTTGGATTGCACTGGGCGCTTTTCTGAGTAGTATTGGTTCCTCTAAGGCCTACAGAAGAGGCACCGGGCTTATGCCTCCCTGTATTCATTCTCCGCACGTGCTCCATGTCTGGGCTGTGCCAGGGCTGAAGGAGACGTAGAAAAAGCTCATGTGGCCGGGCACAGGGACGCATGCCTCTCATCCCAGCACTTCGGATGAGAACCCAGGAGTTCGAAACCAACCTGGGTCACATAGCGAGACCTCATGTCCACAGATAATAAAGAAATAAGCCAGGCATGGTGGCACGTGCCTGTAGGCCCAGCTACTCAGGAGGCTGAGGCAGGAGGATCGCCTGAGCCCAGGAGGTTGAGGCTGTGGTGAGCTGTGATTGTGCCACTGTCCTTCAGCCTGGGCGACAGAGTGAGACAAGAAAGAAAGAGAGAGAGAGAGAAAGGGAGGGAGGGAGAGAGGGAGGAAGAAAAGGGAAGAGAAGGAAGGAAAGAGAGAAAGAAAGAAGGAAGAGAGAGAAAAAAGGAAGGAGGGAAGGAAGAAAGAGAGAAAGGGGAGGGAGAGGGAAGAAATAAGGGAGGGAAGGAGGGAGGCTGAGGAAAAGAAGGAGGAAGGAAGGCAGAAAGGAAGCCAGCTCACACTCTGCCAACCAGGCCATCAGCAACGTCCGGCTAGCAGGAAGTGGCAGGCGTCTCGGGGAGACGTGAGGACCGCAGTTCCACGGGGCAGCCTTTGCCTGGAAGGTTCGGGCACCTCGGCCCGGCGGTGCTGTCTTCACCCACCTGGTAGCTCCTCCGAAACCCCATGAAGAAGGGGCCTCGCCTGTCCCTTCTTGTGTCCCCCCCAGTCTTGCCCAGGGGTGACAGTGTTGACATCACGCGGGCTGGGCTCAAGCTGGAGAGGCCCCGTGGCCGAGCCTGTCGTGGCTGGGTTAGGTGGCCGCTGTCTGCTTAATACAATGATACTGATAACAGCAGGACCAGCGGCCCACTGGGGCTGGTGGCGGTGCCGCTCACAGTGTATTATAGGTGGGTAGTGCCCCCCCAGTGTGGACCCCGAAAAAGAGTAAGTGGCTGCCAATGGGGACAGACTTAAAGGCCTACGAGGCTGTGCCTTGCCCTTCCAGACGAGGGGGTCCATCCACGAAGAGCTCAGAGATTCCTTTGAGCCTCAAAAGTTATTTGGTCCTAGAGAATATATTATTATTATTATTATTATTATTATTATTACTTGAGTTGGGATATCACTCTGTTGCCCAGGCCACACTGCAGTGGCATGATCACAGTTCACTACAACCTCAACCTTCTGGGTTCCAGGGATCCTCCCGCCTCAGCCTCCCAAATAGCTGGGACTGCAGGCGTACACCACCATACCTGGCTAGTTTTTTTGTAGAGACAAGGTCTTGGTATGTTGCCCAGGCTGGTCTCAAACTCTTGGGCTTAAGCAATCCCCTCACATCAGCCTCCCAAAGTGCTGGGATGGCCGGGCCCAGTGGCTCAGCCTGTAATCCCATGCTTTGGGAGGCTGAGGTGAGTGGACTGCCTGAACCCACGGGTTCGAGACCTGCCTGGGCAACTTGGCGAGACCTCATCTCTACAATAAATCAAAAAAATTAGCCGGGCATGGTAGCACGCACCTGTAGTTCCGGCTACTTGGAAGGCTGAGGCGGAAGGATCGCCGGAGCCCAGCAGGTTGAGGCTGCGGTGGCCGCGAGCGGCCACTGCACTCCAGTCTGGGTGACAGAGTGAGACTCAAACTCAAAAAAAACAAAAACAAAGTGCTGGGATGATAGGCGTGATCCACCGTGCCCGGCCAAATGGACTTAAAAATGACTGTGGCCGGGCACGGTGGCTCACGCCTGTCATCCCAGCACTTTGGGAGGCCGAGGTGAAAGGATTGTCTGAGCCCGCAGGTTCGAGCCCAGCCCGGGCAACTTGGTGAGCGCTCACCACTACAATAAATTAAAAAATTTGCTGGGCGTGGTAACACGTGCCTGTAGTTCCGACAACTTGGAAGGCTGAAGCGGAAGGATCGCCTGAGCCCCGCAGGTCATCGTTGCAGGTGGCCGTGAGCGTGCCACTGCACTCCGGCCTGGGCAACAGAGTGAGACTCCAACTCAAAAAAAAAAAAAAGAGTGTGAATGAAGTTCAAATCAAGTTGTACCAATTAAATTAAATATATCTTTAAAAATAAAAAGTTATAAGAATTAAAATGGAGTCCATTTCTATTAAATTCTCGAAGTATCAAGGAACCCTGAAAACAGAAATGTGTACCCTGAGCTATGTGACATGCGACACGTCTCATAGGATTTTGTCACCTCAATAACATGAACTCCCTCCTACAGATTCGAAAACAGACTCCAGCATGGTGAGTCACTTGTTGAAGACAGAGTCAGAGCCCAGGGGTTCAAATCCAGGGTTCCAGGCTTCGTGTCTGAGCGTTTACGTAACCACAGCTGCATTGGAACATGGCACCAGCAGCTCTGCTCCGATGAGTCGGGGGGAGGCGTGTGGTGCTCACGAGAAAAACCACCCACTACCCCACAGAACCAGCACCCCTGTGAAAGGAGGGGCAGGACAGAAGGATGGAGAGCAGGGAGGAGACCTTGGGATTTTTTTTTTTTTTTTTAATTTTTGGAGATGGGATCTTGCTATGTTGCTCAGCAGGACTGGAACTCCCGTGCTCAAGTGATCCTCCCGCCTCAGCCTCCCAATGAGCAGGGACTACAGGTGTGGGCCACCATGCCCAGAATCTTGCTTTTTCTGGGTCTAGATACTTCTGACAATGCTGTCAGGAGAGAGAGACCAGAGAAACGTGAGAAAGGAGATGGGTTGCTCGCGAGAACATGCTCCAGCCCTGACCATGCAATCGGGCGCAGATCCTCAGAGAAGCCCGTCTCCTTCCCTCCTGGGGTGTGGTTGTTAGCTAGAGGGTGTGTTCGTTACAGGATGGGTTCGTTAGTTAGAGGGTGGGTCTGTTAGTTAGCGGGTGAGTTAGTTAAAGGGTGTGTTAGTTAGAGGGTGGGTTAGTTAGAAGGTGGGTTAGTTAGGTAGAGGGCGGGTTCGTTATTTAGAGGGTGGGTCTGTTAGTTATTTAGTTAGCTAGAGGGTTCCTTAGAGGATGGGTTTGTTAGAGGGTGAATCAGTTAGTTAGTTAGTTAGTTAGTTAGTGACTTAGAGGGTGGGTTGTCAGAAAGTCGGTTAGTTAACTAGAGGGTAGGTTTGCTAGTTAGGGGGTGGGTCTGTTAGTTATTTCATTAGTTAGTGGGTGAGTTAGTTAGAGGGCGAGTTTGTCAGTTGTTTAATTAGTTAGCAGGTGAGGTAGTTAGAGGGTGGATTAGTCAGGAGGTGGGTTAGTTAGCTAGAGGACGGGTTCGTTAGTTAGTGGGTGGGATCATTAAAAGGTAGGTTCATTGGTTAGAGGGTGAGTTTGTTAGTTACTTAATTAGTTAGCAGGTGAGTTAGTTAGAGGGTGGGTTAGTCAGGAGGTGGGTTAGTCAGCTACAGGATGGGTTTGTTAGAGGGTGGGTTAGTTAGAAGGTAGGTTAGTTAGCTAGAGCATGGGTCCACTAGTTAGAGGGTGGATCTGTCAGTTATTTAATTAGTTAACAGGTGAATTAGGTAGAGGATAGATTAGTTAGCTAAAGGATGGGTTCATTAGTTAGAAGGTGGGTTCATTAAAAGGTGAGTTCACTGGTTAGAGGGCGAGTTTGTTAGTTATTTAATAAGTTAGCAGGTAAGTTAATTAGAGGGTGGGTTAATTAGTTAGAGGTGAGTTAGACAGCCAGAAAATGAGTCAGCTGTCAATCTGGGGAACTTGAATCTCTTCTCTGAACCTCTCCATCTTCATAGGCAAACAGTGAGAGGAAACCACCTGCCTCAAGGGCTTGTTGTGAGATGAATTCCGTTTTCGTCAGTGGAAGCAGTTTGTTATTGTCAAGTGTTAAGTGTTATTATTAGAGCCATTTTCTCTCCAAAAGGACATTTCCACTTTGGGTTGTGAACTATTGAGCTGTGCCATGATGGGTGTCTGGTGACTAATGCCGCACGAAAGGGGTGCTGGTGGAACTGGCTAAGATAAATGCTCCCCTGGTTGTAACCACTTTGGATATTAGTGATGAATGCCAGGGCCCAGGGCTGACACCTTTCCCTGGCAGGGATTAAAAGACAAACCATGCTCTTGAGTTAACAGGCCTCACCAACCTTCCCTGCCTCCGCCAGCCCTGCACTCTTAGAAAATAGCTAAACCAGAAGATCTTGCTTTTGTTTTTATTTAATCAATTTTTTTTTTTTGAGAGTCTCACTATGTTGCCAGGCTGGAATGCAGTGGCATGACCATAACTCACCACAGCCTCCAACTCCTGGACTCAATTGATCCTCCCACCTCAGCCTCCTGAATAGCTGGGACTACAGGCACAGGCCACCACACACAGCTAATTTTTAAAAAATATTTATTGTAGAGATAGGGTCTCTCTATGTTGGCCGGGCTGGCCTGGAACTCCTGGTCTCAAGCAATCCTCTTGCCTCGGCCTCCCAAAATGCTGGGATTGCAGGCATGAGCCACTGCACCCGGTCTTGTTTTTATTTAATCTTTAATTTCAGGGAGTAACATGTTTGACTTCTGATCTGAAGCAGACAACAGACTCTACTTAGTAGCCCATTTTCCCGCCCTCTCAGAACGCCACACAAATGACTATAGACAAGAGGAAGCAACGGAAAACAGACTCACAAATCCCGCACAGTGTTCGCAGAAGGTCGGCTTGAGATAGGTCATCTCCTGAAAATTGTGGACAAATCCAGGTCCCATCTTACAGTGCAGCTGGGATTTCGCTCTCAGGAAGTAAGCCATCATTTCGTCTTTACTAATGAGGCCATCCCTGTTGAGAGAACAAAGGATGGAGAGAGCTCTGGGTACCATGAGGCTAAATGGTTGCCGCACTTTGGACTTTGATGGTCCACCACCCAAACCTGCCTGGCCAAAGGCAAGGGAAGAAAGTTTCACTTCTCTGTTATGTCTGGAAGGAAGAAGGGACCCAAAAGGACAGCCTCAGGTGTTCAAAGCCTTTTCCAGGAAACAGAAGAGGGAGTGTGTGTGTGTGTGTGTGTGTGTGTGTGTGTGTGTGTGTCTGTGTGTGTGCGCACTCACATGCAAGACCACGTGCACGGGTGCACACATGTGGCCTGTGCACTGCGGCACAGAAAGCCTTCTTCATTACTGAATAGTAGCTTCCAGAAAGACATCCTTCCAGCCCTTGCCTAGCAATGGGGTTACAAAAATTAGGATGCCAGACAAAAGCAGGTCACTGTAATAACGGGGCCCACCATTCTCGAATTCCCTCAGCTGCATGCCATCCAGGCGACTCCCTGGGTGATGTTCTCACCCACATCTTACCAGCTCACAGCCCGTTCCCTGGAGCGAGTCTTCCAGGTCTTCACACAAAACAAGCTTGGGGTCCTTCCCACCTCCCTACCACCTACCTCCACACACCCTGACTTTTGTTTCTCGAAAGAGAAATCGACTTGACACGGGTGAGTTCACATCAGCATGGTCTGGAGATCACACCTTTCCTTGCCAGTTTGTTCGTTGTTTTTTTTAAATAAAGAAACTAGATCCTGCTCTGTCACTCTAGCCATTCGCTCCATCAGCCAGGCTGGAGTGCAGCGGCACGATCACAGCTTACTGCAGCCTGGAAATCCTGGGCTCCAGCGATCCTCCCGCCTCAGCCTCTCAAAGTGCTGGGGTTACAGGCACGAGCCACCATGCCCGGCTCTTTCCAGTTATGAGTTTCTTCTATCTCTTCTGTCTTCTCTCAGGGGCCTCCTATCTCGAAGGAAGGGAGGCTGTCCTCCCAGACCCTCCAGCCTCCGCAGATCTCTGCCCCTTCCAGGTTCTGCTCAGTCTCTTCCCATCTCTCCCTCTGTTTCCAAACATGCTCAGGACACTCCCTCTTGAAACCCACTCCTCAGCCCTGCGGCTGTCTCCCACATGCGCCTCTGTAACTCCCAACATTTTCAAGAAGAGCATTCATGAGACTCTTGTCCGTTTCCTCCAGGGCCTCCTTACCCCCATGCGACTAGACTTCTAACCCTCCCTCTACCGAACTGTCACCGAGGACATCCTCAGTGACCCTTCCTCACTGGCAGCAGGTGGCTCAGGACACATTTCCTTCCGCCGACACTCTCCCCTCTGGGTTCCCTGTGGCTCCCCATAGCTCTGGCTTTTCTTCCTCCCCTGATCCCCCTTCTGTAGGTCCGCTCCTCCTCTCCCCATCTGCTTGTGAGAGGCTGTCCCAAAGGCTCACTCCTCAGGCCCCGGGCTCACCTCCCTTAATACCTGCTCGTCGGGGTTTGCTCGTACCCTCGTGACTCCGGCTCTGCCCACCGGGCTGGAGAATCCATCTACGCCTCCAGCCCTGGCCGTTCTCCTGGATTTGGGTACCACATCTTCGCAGCTTGCGAGACATACCTTCCTAGGATTCCCTGTGCCCAAATCAGCTTATCCAAGAAGCCCCACACCCCTGCCTCAGGCTTCCCTACGGCTGTCTGCAGTGCTGTAATTTCCCCCAGCCATGAGAATGCAAAACCCCTTTCTTACCACTTATGCAAAATACCTTTAATCATGCTTAAAATGTATAGAAATTAAAGCATCATTTAGTGACGTGTCCATTTCGAGAAGAGCAAATTACCCCCCCACCGATTCTGCATTTCATCACAAACACACACATTGAGTCTGGTTTCCAGGTGAGAGTACGTTCAGGAAGAGGCAGGAGACATAGGCTAGGAGATTAGAGATAGATGAGACAGAGACAGAGATGACAGAGATAGAGATAAAGATATGTGGATATTGAAGCTCATGCCTGTAATCCCAGCACTTTGGGAGGCAGAGATGAGAGGATTGCCTGAGCCCAGGGGTTCGAGACCAGCCTCGGCATCTTGGTGAGACCTCGTCCCTATAATAAATCAAAAACTTAGCCTGGCAGCCTGCGCACGCCTGCAGTTCCATCTACTTAGAAGGCTGAGGGGAAAGGATCACCTGAGCCCAATTGGTCGAGGCTGCAGTGGACGTGAGCATGCCACTGTACTCCAGCCTGGGCCACAGAGTGACATTCTGGCTCAAAAAAAAAAAAGATATATAGGTATTGTGCAGTGGCCCACATCTGTAATCTCAGCACTTTGGGAGGCCGAGGCAGGAGGATTGTTGAGCCCAGGAGTTTGAGACCAGCCTGGGCAACTTACCAAGACCTCATCTCTACAATAAATCAAAAAATTAGCTGGGCATGGTGGTATGCTCCTGTAGTCTCAGCTACTCGGGAGGCTGAGGTGAAAGGATCCCCTGAGCCCAGGAGGTTGAGGCTGTGGGGAGCTGTGCTCATGCCATTGCCCTCCAGCCTGGGTACAGAGTGAGACCCTCACTCAAGAAAGAAAGAGAGAGGTAG
The DNA here is from genome assembly GCA_963574415.1 of Tarsius wallacei. Lineage (NCBI taxonomy): Eukaryota > Metazoa > Chordata > Mammalia > Primates > Tarsiidae > Tarsius > Tarsius wallacei. Next base: position 1,132 of record CAUYQG010171676.1, on the reverse strand, counting down.
ACATAGACAGCAACACCGAGTCACACAACCCCAGGGGCACTACTTACTAGAACACAAAGTGAACAGGGCCCCTGGTTCTGGCCCTTTCATGGACAGAGAAAATGGGAGCAGTGTGCACTGTCCAGATGACATCTAGCTCTGTTGCCGAAAAGCAACTGCCCGGCCAGGGGCTACCTTGTTGAATCCAGGAGGAGGTCATATGATCATCAGCCATCTTAGCCAACTTGAACAGAGGTGACATTTGACACTTCAAGACCAAGAAGTGACAAAGCTGTTGTGTCTGTCCACTCTCTCTCATCTGCCAGATATGCAAGGGGACTCCAGGCCCCTCGAGGTCTGCAAGGTCACTGGACATGAGGAATTACCAGGAGGGGAATGCCGACCAATCCCCAGGACACTGGACTCTTCCATGAGTATTTCAAGGTGTCCAACTGTGGAGAGTTTGGGGTTTATTTATTGGAGAAGCTCGTGGTACCTAACTAAATGCACCTGATATAATATCCCAGGCCCCCTTTGTAAAGGAACACTCCACACTCCCTCAACTCATGGTGGGATTTGTACACATCACCAACAGGCACGTGAGTTCGCAGGATGGTGGAGCCCATCTCTGGGAGTACCAGGCAGTCAGGGCTGACCCTGACACTGACTCAGAGAACTCACCACACTCACATTCCCCCGCCTCCTTTCTGGTAACCAGAGAGACAGATTGACTCATCTTTAAGAGGAATTCTGAAAGGATTTCTATCCGAATGAACAGAGAAGTTTTATTTGGTCACTGATCCACCAAAACTTCCCAATATGGCTGAAAAACCTATGACTTCTTGCTCATGGAGTCTTTCAAGGGAGGCAGATTAAAAGATAAACACCCCCTAAAATAATAGTTCCCAAAGAGCTTTTCTGTGTTTGGAAAAAACAAACCCTTGGGATGCTAACAGGGGCCGTGGAGAAGGGGAGGGTTCTTTAACAAATAGATGTGTACATATATGGGGGTTACCAAAAAAAGTATACACCGGGCCGGGCTCGGTGGCTCAGCCTGTAATTCCAGCACTTTGGGAGGCCAAGGCGAGTGGATTGCCTGAGCCCGCAGGTTCGAGACCCACCTGGGCAACTTGGCCAGACCTCATCTCTACAA
>CAUYQG010171675.1:0-13298 GCA_963574415.1 Tarsius wallacei | reverse complement strand
ACGCCCGGCTAATTTTTTGATTTATTGTAGAGATGAGGTCTCGCTTGCCCAGGCGGGTCTCGAACCCGCGGGCTCAGGCAATCCACTCACCTCAGCCTCCCAAAGGCGCGGAATTACAGGCTGAGCCACCGAGCCCGGCTGATATACTCTTAAGAGCTTCTAATTAACCTACATGTCAAATGGAAAAGCCAGTGTGCTTTGCTGTCTAGCTTCAGAAATGGTAACTTTCTTAGAAATGGTAGCAAGCAGCTCCAACATCTCCCCTAAATTCTAGATTTAATTATGCAATTGTCTACAAAGCTTTTCACTTTGATATCTAATATGTCTGAATCTTGACATGTCCAAAAGTGCATTCTTGTTTCTCCTTGCTCCCAGAAGCCTGTTCCTCCCACAATCTTTACAATCTCAATGAAGGAAAACTCCATTTTTCTAGTTGCTCAGACTACAAACTAAGAAGTCAATCCTGGCCGGGAGTTTGAGACCAGCCTAGGCAACATAGCAAGATCTCATTTCTACAAAAAATAATAAAAAAGTAATTAGCTGGGCATGGTGGTGCACGCCTATAGTCCCAGCTATGCAAGAGCCTGAGGTGGAAGGATCTCCTGAGCCCAGGAGATAGAGGCTGTGGTGAGCCCGGATTGTGTCACTCACTGCACTCCAGCCTGGGTGGCAGAGTGAAGAGTGAGACCCTAACTCAAAAAAAAAATTTTTTAAAAAAAAATTAGCCTGGTGTTGTAGCTTATGCCTGTAGTTCCAGCTACTTGGGGAGCTGAGGCAGGAGGATCCGTTGAGTCCAGGAGTTTGAGTCTGCAGTGAGCTATGATTGCACAACTGCACTCCAGCCTGGGAAACCTTATCTCAAAAAAAAAAGTGTCTTTTAAAAGGAATAGTGGGCCATATTCTGCATTTGCAGAGGAAGACTTATTTTCACAAAGTCTGGAAGTGAGGTGTTGCCCAGTGATGTGTCTACTCATTTTACATTTCTTCAGCAGAGGCAAACTGTCATCCCTAATAAACATGAGCTAACGTAAAGTTCCCATTACCCAACTGTGACCTGATGACCCCATTCGGGGAAGCTGACTGAATAAGAAATGACTCTGAGGCTAAAGAAGTGAAACAGTTGACATTTGTATGTTCTGCAAGTCTAAAGAAAGAAAAATAACCAGGTCAAGCACATCGAAACATGAAAATAAAAAACTAGTCAGGCTCATGCAAGTTTCTAGTAATACAAGCCTAAATTTGGCCTTAAAACAAAAACTTACAGTATCAATTTGAGTTCCCATTATTTACTGGCTTCTTGCCTACAAAAGTCAGCTGTCCTTTATTTTCAAATGCAAAACAGATGGAAATTTACTATGCCAGGAAAATCTATATTAAGCAAAAGGAAATATTTGCAACATTATTTACTGTATGTGTTATTCTGACTTCATCACCTGCCTGAAACTCTTTGGTTTTTTTTTTTTTTCCATTTTCTGAAGAGTTAGCTAAATCAGAAATCAAGGATCTAAGTGGCTTTTTCTCAATTATCAGCATGTTTACATTAGAACTAAGGTGACCTCCTGGTTTCGAAGTTTTGCCAAGTCACCAAAAAACAATGTTTCTTTAGTTAAACATAACTCTCTTTTGAAATGAAATCAATGTGAACCTAAAAGAAATGGAAACTGAAACTTTTTTTAAAAAAAAATCAAACTTCAAAGTTAAAAGCCAGGAAGTTTTAGCTGTGTTGAGAGACTCCTAGGGACAGATCTGTTGGTGGAAATAGGTGGGACAGTTGCACAGATAAATGATCCAGGAAAGAGCTTGAATTTTTTTTTTTCTAGCCTGGATCTCATTCTGTTGCCCAGGCTGGAGCACAGTGGCACAATCATAGCTTCCTACAGCCTCAATCTCCTGGACTCAGGCGATCCTTTGCCTCAGCCTCCGGAGTAACTGCAACTACAGGGGTGCACCACCACACCCAGCTGATTTTTAAATTTTTTGTATAGTCAAGGTCTTGGTATGTTGCCCAGACCGGTCTTGAACTTCTGGGCTCAAGCAATCCACCCACCTTGGCCTCCGAAAACACTGGCATCACAGGCGTGAGCCACTAAGCTCAACCAAAACTTGTTGATTGACATCATTTTTATTCATGCATCTATTTTGTTAAATGCCTGCTATAAGTAGTTCAAGGGCATGCAATGGTGCACAATATAGACATGTCCTTGCCTTCATGTAGCATGTGCAAGAAGACATATTACTCAACATATGCTTATAAACTTAATATGTGCTTTGAAGAAGTAAAGGGTGCCATTACTGAGACCCGACCTAGGCTGGCAGTGGGGAGGGGGCCAGCAGTGTAGAGAAGGTTTTCCCGATAATGAGACATTTGGCTGAGCTTAGATCAAAGGGAGATGGGTGGGAACGGTTACTAGAGGTCAGGAGATGGAAGGGCAAGTGCAAAGCCAGAACAGTGAAGCTGTGAAAGAGCCAGAATAGTTGGGAAAGAGAAGCAAGAGGGAGAGTGGCTGGAGAGGATTTGGGAATGTGGGCCTGCAGGACTAATTGAGGACTAAAGAAAAATAGAAGTGCTTGAAGTGTTTACATTAGGAAAATGACATGACTATATTTTTATTTTTAAAAGATAAGCTATATTAAGGGGAACTTTCACTTCCAGTAACGGATTAGGCAATTCAGGCTAACACTCCTACCAAGAAAAACCACAAAAGTCAGACAAAATATTTAAAAAATCACTCTGAGAGTTAACATGACTAAGGAGAATTAAGGAAATAAGATCTGGGAGAAGGAAACTCAGAGAGGGAAGTAGAGTGCTTAGAACCAAAGAGGTAGTTGAGAAGCTGAACAGAAGTTTTGATAACCAACAGAGATAGGGTATAAAACTGAAAATCTAGGAAGGTCAAGGGGAGTGACGCCAGTCTTTGGGATGGAACCCAAGGGCCTATGTTGGCAGTAATGGTAATCCAGAAATAGGCCACCCTTCCGAGAGGATAGAACCCTCTCTTACAAATTCTCTCGGATATTCCAAGTGGATTGAATTAAGGTGATGTAGGGTTGCTTGGCCTTAGCCTCTAGCCAGAAGCAAATGTAAATACTCCTTGGAAGTAACATTCTTCTTGGTCTCAAACTATTTTTACATGGGCCCAAATGCAATATCCGGCACTCAATGGAAAATAGCCAGGTGAGCATTCACAAACAAAGGACATAGAAGCCAATTGGAAGGTCCGCCTACTGGTCAAAACAGGGCTATTTGAGTAATGAAAAGAATAATGATGGTAATTCATTATAAAATATTGAATACAAAGGAAATCCATGAGTCTATAAAAATACTAAAAAAACAGGGAGAGAGTACAAAAAAGGAAGGTAAGCTCTTATTTCCAGAAGGATGCTAGCTAATAAATGTAGACAGAATTAAAAGATCATTTTGCAACCACCAAAATAAAAATTTACAATGAAAGGATTATCAATGAATGTTAATACCACTGGGTGACAGGTTGGAAACTATTCATATAGTCTCCAATTAGATGTGGAAAAAAGCTTTCGATAAAATCCAGCATCCCTTTTTGATAAAAACCCTGGAACACCTAGGCATAGAGGGAACATACCTCAAAATATAAGAGCCATCTATGATAAATCCACAGCCAACATATTACTAAAAGGACAGAAATTGGAAGCATTTCCCCTGAAAACCAGAACAAGACAAGGCTGCCCACTCTTACTCCCCACTGTTCAACATAGTGTTGGAAGTCCTTCACAGAGCAATCAGACAAGAGAAGGAAATCAGGGGCATCCAAATAGGAAAAGAAGGAGTCAAGTTATCCCTCTTTGCTGACGATATGATCCTATACCTTGAAAATTCAAGAGAACCTGTCAAAAACCTCTTTACCCTGATAAAGAACTTTGAAAAAATCTCAGGATACAAAATAAGCATGCCAAAGACTGTCACATTCTTATACACCAAAAACAAACAGGCAGAGATCCAAATAAAAAGCAAAATCCCTTTCTTTAATTTACTATTTTAAATAAAGATACACTGATTGCTTTTGGAAAAAAAAAAAAAAAAAGCACAATCCCATTCACAATAGCCACCTTAGCATCTTCCTAACCAGAGAAGTGAAAGATCTTTACAATAAAAACTACAAAACACTGCTCAAAGAAGTCAAATATGACATAAACAACTGGAAAAATATTCCATGCTCATGAATTGGAAGAATCAACACTGTTAAGATGTCCATCTTACCAATGGCAATCTAAAGATTCAATGCTCTGCCCATTAAATTACCAACATCATTCTTCTCAGACCTGGAAACGACAATACAAAAATTCATATGGAAACATAAATGACCACGAATAGCCAAAACAATCCTTAGCAAACAAAAGAAACAAAGCAGGAGATATCACACTTCCAGATTTGAAACTTCCAAACTATATCATAAGGCTACAATAATCAAAACAGCCTGGTATTGGTACAAGAACGGGCATATAGACCAATGGAACAGGATAGAGATTCTAGAAGTAAAATCTCAATTTCTCAACCAACTCATCTTCGACAAAGCTTCCAGCAACAACCACTGGGGAGAGGAGAACCTATTTAGTAAATGATGCTGGGAAAACTGGCTGACCACGTGCAGAAGAATGAAACAGGACCCCTACCTATCACCGTACACAAAAATCAACTCCAATGGATCGAAGACCTAAATGTAAAACCCCAAACTTTAAGACTCTTAGAAAATGCAGGAGACACCCTTACAGAAATCAGAATAGGCAACCAATTCCTAATCAAAACCCCAAAAGCTCATGCCATAAGAGATAAGATAGACAAGTGGGACCTCATCAAACTGAAAAGCTTATGCAAAGCAAAAGAAACCATCAAGAGAGTAGGGAGACAGCCCACAAAATGGGAAAAAATATTTGTCAACTGCATATCTGACAAAGGCCTAACATCCAGGATCTACAAGGAACTCGGACATGCCGAAAGGAAAAAAACAAACAGCCCCATTAAAAAGTGGGCAAAAGACATGAATAGACACTTTTCAAAAGAAGACATATGAGCAGTCATTAGACACATGAAAAAATGCTCAGCCTCACTAATCAGAGAAATGCACATCAAAACCACATTGAGATACCACCTAACTCCAGTAAGAATGGCCTTCATTAATAAAAAAAACAACAGATGCTGGCGAGGATGCGGAGAAAAGGAAGCACTTCTACATTGTTGGTGGGAACTCAAACTAGTTCACCCTCTATGGAAAACAGTGTGGCGATTCCTAAAAGAACTAGAGATGACCTTCCATACAACCCAGCAATCCCCCTTCTGGGAATATACTTGGAGGAACTTAAATTACTCTACAAAAAAAAATACCGGCACACACACGTTTGTTGCAGCACTATTTACAAAAACATGGAACCAACAATGCTGCTCACCAAAAGTGGACTGTATTAAAAAAAAAATGTGGTACATACACACAATGGAATATTACGCAGCCATAAAGAAGAACAAAATTATGGCAGCAACTTGGATGGAGTTAGAGTCTATAATATTCAGTGATTTATAATAGAAACAAAGAACTGAATTACCATATGTTCTCACTCATAAGTGGACCCTGAACATTTACCATAATACCATAAGAAAGGGAGTGGTAGTAGCTAGAAACTGCCAAGGAAAGAGGGAGCCCATAACATCAATAAGTGTAACTGATCTCAAACCAGGCAAAGTGGGAACCAAAGGGAGGCCCCAACTTTACCTGTATGATGATCCCTTGTATACCTAATCCTGAATTATACCCCACATCTTTAAAATAAAATAAAATATATATATATAGTCTCTAAATATCTTCTTATACATTTACTCATTAATAATGAAAAGAAATAAGTAATCTGACAACAGAGAAATCTAGCACATACCACCTTAGCCAAATGATCAAACTTAAAATGACTCCTGATGGGACTAATAGCCATTATGCCCCTTCTGATGAATGGAGCAGGATAAGCCATCAGCTAATGTGATACTGTGGCCGAAATATTTAATCTAAACCTAAGCATGAGGGAACAATTAGACAAATCCAAATACTGGAATATTATACAGACCTCTTAAAGATATATCAATGTCATGCGAGGGAGGGAAAAAAAAGGCAGTAGAACTATTCTAGATGAAAGGAAACTAAAGGCTATGCCTGAACCTTATTTAGATACTGGATATTTAGGCCAGGTGAGGTGGCACGCGCTTTTAATCCCAGCGCTTTGGGGAGCTGAGGCAGGAGGATGGCTTGAGGCAAGGAGTTTGAGACCATCCCAGACAACATAGACACAATCTCTACAACAAAATTAAAAAATTAGTTAGGTATGGTGGTGCACACCTGTAGTCCAAGCTACTCAAGAGGCTAAGGCAGAAAGATTGCTTAAGCCCAGTAGTTTGAAGCTGTAGTGAGCTATGACCACTGGACTTCAGCCTGGGTGCCAGAGCAAAACCCTATCTCTAAAAAAAAAATAAAATAAAAAGAATAAAAATAGATCCTGGATATTTTAAAATGCTATAAAGGATATTATTCAGACAGTTGGGGAAATTTGCATATGTACTGAATATTAGATAATTATGGTATTAATGTGAAATTTTTTGAGTGTAAGAAGAGAGATATTGTGATCATGTAGGAATGCCCTTATTTTTAAAAGCTATCAATACATGTTGAAATATTTAGAGGCTGAAGCATCATTTTATATGTAGAATATATTCAAATGGTTCAGGAATATCTGTTTATAGATATAGATTTATATGTATATGCATGCAATACTCACTTTGCAGTAGCACAAAAATAGCATGGTAATACAAGATCATAAAAATGACCATACAAGCTGAAACTGTGCAAAGTGATCCTAATAATCAGTGGGGAAAATTATAATTGTTCTGTTACTTGAACAATTTTAATCAAAACATTAAGAATTCTCTTATGGTCACTTATAAATGTGTAGAAAAATTAAAAAATAGTAAAGACTACTTTTTACTTGGTACACTGTAATTTAAAACATTAGGAGGCCCTGCTCGGTGACTCAGCCTGTAATCCCAGCACTTTGGGAGGCCAAGGTGAGTGGATTGCCTGAGATCACGGATTCGAGACCAGCCTGGGCAACTTGGCAAGACCTCGTCTCTCCAATAAATTTAAAAAAATTAGCTGGGCGTGGTAGTGCACGCCTGTAGTTCTGGCTACTTGGTAGGATGAGGCAGAAGGATCACTGGAGCTCACCAGGTCAACTGTGGGATGGCCATGAGTGTGCCACTGTACTCCAGCCTGGGTGACGGAGTGAGACCCCGACTCAGAAAAACCCCCAAACAAACCCAAAAAAACACATTAGGAACACTGAGGATTAAAGTGTTTTTTTTTGGTGGTGGTGGTGGTGGTGTTAAAAACTTACTAAGAATAGTTTGAGCAGTGCTGCTACTTCTGACCATATAACTTATGGAGCAAATGTCTTTTCTATGCCTTCACAAATTGTACTCCTTTCTAAGTTTGGAATAGCTTGCATTATTTTATTTTATTTATCAATGTTGTGAATTATTTCCAAAGAGACTTTCTTATTCTATCAATCTGTCTACACTTTTGCGAAGTTTTTATTTTTGTTTTTTTGTCAATGTCACTTCCTCTGGGACATCTTCATCCTTTTTGTCACAGCTACTTTCTCTGTGAATGTCAGTAAGTTCACCTTCATTAAGTTGCCCTGGATGCATATCTACAATCTTTCTAAGGGTGACAGTGTCAACTATCTCTTCCATAGCTTCACTTATGTTTGATTTGAGTTTCATTTCCAGCTTTATCACTTTTCATTTTTCCCGCACTTTCATCTTTTTTGGTCAATTTCCTCTTTTGAATATTCATTTTTATAAAATGTTATATGAGTTTATCACTGGGCGATAAGAAGACAACACAATTGTACATTTTGCTGTCTGTGCATGGACTGAATAACAGATGTACAGTGACCAGTCAATGACAGATTTTGAAATGCCGTGACTGGTCACTGTCACTGATCATGATGCACATCTAACTATGTAGTGATTTGCAGTCTGAAGCTTGAGTTGTGAAGTTTATACTTTATGCAATTACGGTTAGTATAGCATAGTAATTGAAATGTGAATCATGTTATTGGGTCACTGCCTTTGTGTGTGTGTGTACACATAGTTGTGTGTATGTGACTCTAGATAAAGTATATATAGATGGCCCATTGTGCTATTCCTGCAGCTCTTCTGTAAATTTCAAATTTAACATAATAAGAGCTGAGTGTGGGAAGGAAGCAGATCATGAGGAAATTAGATGTTGCAATAGAAAATCTACAGCAAAAATAGACAATAATTTTAAAAAGACCAACAGGGAATCCAGAGACTAGCAAAGGCTATGGAATCAAACTGCCTGCATTTGAATCTCACTTTAACCATGTGTCCTTGGGCATGTGTCCTTGGGCAAGTTATGTTATCACTCTAAACCTGTTTTCTCTTAAAACAGAACAGGGCTAAAAATACTACCTACTAAGTTTCACATATGAGTTACTCTGAACAATAGTGGTACGTAGTAATTATAAGTGTGCAGTTTTGTTAAGATGGGGAGACCTTAATATCTTTAGCTACTGATGGTAGGAATCCAGAAGAGAGAGGTTAAATGTAGAAGAAGGGACAATTATTGGTGTATGGGTCTTATGAAGGCGGATGGGATAGGATCCAAAGAAAAAGAAATAGAGGAGTTAGTCTTGCACTAAAGAAGGAGCATCACTATTTTAACATGTGGGAGAGACTAGGATGAGCACAGGTGTAGGTAGGGTAATACATTTGTTAGGAAGAATGAGTTACAATATAATGACTTCTGTATTCTCCAAGAAATGGTCCTTGCAGAGAATAAGAGAGCCAGCCACCAAAGAACTTTAACACAATTGTTGGCAGTGTGGTGGGCCCAGAGTTAGTGACCTTAAAATTATAGTTATAGCAGCCTTCCCTTTTGTGTTTCATTGTTGTGGTGCCCAGCTGCCTTGTTGCAGGCATGGAGAATTTGGGCTGCTGAGTTTATCCAGGATTGAGTTTTTTCCCAGATTGATGTGGAGGAAAAGATAAAGAGACAAGGGAGAGCCGCGCGCAGTTGCTCACACCTGTAATGCCAGCACTTTGAGAGGCCAAGGTAGGAGAATCACTTGAGCCCAGGAGTTCTAAGGCTGCAGTGAGCTGTGATTACGCCACTGCATTCCAGCCTGGGTGACAGAGACTCTGTTTTATGGTGTTGGCAAGGGGATTACTGAAAGTATGTACCACGAACTCTAACCTGAGAGAGAATTAGAAACAGGAGAGGACTAGTGATGAGAGTGAAAGTAAAGGAGACCACAGACGGGGAAGGGTCCCCTGGAGGTAATCCTCATGGTCCTAGTGTGAAGCATTTAGTAAGAGCGCTGACCATTTTCTAAATTAAGGGAGCAATGTGCTGTGTGAACAGTATGTTCCATTGGGGTCCTTTCTCTTTTAGTTTTGGCTGAGGCCCTAAAGCCTGAAAGGAAAACCATAGGTGCCAACATGAGGCTCTATAGCGCCAGGAGAGACTTTTTGGGTGATCAAAGTGGTTTTGTGGCCCCTTAATCCATGAACAACTTGGAGAGTGTATAAATATTGAAGCTGAAAAATGGAGAGAGATTTTCTTTGGAGCATTGGAGGGCCTTGGGTTTTCCTTCCCTTCCTCCCTTCTCTCACAGGGGAAGAGGGTGGTGCTCTTCTCTCCTTAACTCAAATAAGGATACTTTATGGAAATAACCTGAAGTGCTTTGAATGTGCCTCTGGGGTCTGAAGAGCATTAAGGACTGGCAAGAGCAGCTCTGAGGGGCTTGGGGGAAGGGGGGGGGGGCGGAGGGGGAAGGGCACTGGGAGCCACCAGCATAGGGCCAGGGTGGGTGACTGCTACTCCTGAGCCAGATGTGGGTCTGTGAGGGGTTGGTTTGGGGCTGTCTCAGGGTCTACAACTGGCTGGAAGGAGTATGTGAGAAAGTGGAGAGAGCAGCCACCAGATGGCCAGGGGTTGAGGCATCATGGGATTATAGTTGGATGTTCCAAGGTGAGTATCTCTCCAAAATTCACAAAAATACTCAATGAAGAAAAGAGTGAGCAGTGGGATTCTGCCATACCAGAGGCTGCCATGGGTGATTGTGTCTATGTTAATCTAGTGAGACCTTGGTGACCTCCAATCCAAACCTAGAAGATACAGAGATAGTAGAACTGGGAGATAAGATGTAGGGGGACACAGAGAGCAAGGAGTGGAAAGAAGCAGTCATCTGTATTCCCACCCACTCCCACAGCCTGCTGCAGTAACCACATTGGGGAGGGGAGGTTCAAATTTTATGATGACTGTGGTTCAAATTTTATCAAACATTTTAATGATGGAAGTGAATCTATTCTTGTGACTGACAGTTACCAGGAACATTTTAATGACCTGAAAGTAGCCAGGAAAGTTAGCGGTCTGCTCTCTAGGGAAGAGGAAACAAACAGCAACTAGCCTATAAAGGAGGCAGAAAAGACAATTGGGAGAGAAAAGCAAACAACTCAGGTTATAATTCTACTCCATAGAATGCAGCTCATTCACTACAAAACTGGTTACACTGGGTTAGTGACATAATAATGACAAGGTTTGGAGTCTGGCTATGGGAGTGACCGGCTCTGATGGAATGGACTAGAAGGTCATTGAGGGTGAAGAGGTCAAGGTATTCAAGGGCTTGTTCATGACTGCATCATCACTGTAGATGATGAAGTCTTTCATGACACTGGCAAAGTGGGGGTTGAAAGGCTGCAAGCCATGTGTGCGAGGCCAGCGGTTCTCAAGCTCTGGAGTGTGTTAGAGTCACCCAGAGGCTTTGATTTATTGAAGTAGGATAGGGCTTGGGCTTCTGTATGTTTTCACCAAGTTCTCAGGTGATATAACAAAAATTTGAGAACCATTGCTCAATATTTAGCGGAGAGAAAGAACTGATCGATCAGTACATAACAATATCTGCCAAGAAAGAAAGAGAAGGGCTGGGCACAGTGGCTCACACCTGTAATCCCAGCCCTTAGGAGGCCAAGGCTGAAGGATTGCTTGAGCCCAGGGGTTTGAGACAGCAACATGGCAAAACCTTGTCTCTACAGAAAAATAAAAAAATTATCTGGGTGAGATGGCTTGCAGCTGTAGTCCCAGTTACTCAGGAGGCTGAGGCAGAAGGATCACCTGAGACCAGGGGATGGCGGCTATGGTGAGCCGTGATTGTGGAGTGAGACTCCAACTCAAAAAAAAAAAAAAAAAAAATAGAAAAAAGAAAAAAGAAAAGAAAGGGAGGGTACTTTAATCAAATAGCAGGAGTTCGAAGCCAAAAAAATTTTTTTTTGCTATATGAGGGTAAGGACATAGTAGTTTGAAAAGAGTAATGAGGACAATAAGCCTCTCAAACCATTTATCCATAACTAATACTTTTTCTTTTTTTGTTTTTCTTTTTATTTTATTTTAAAGATGTGGGGTATAATTCAGGGTCAGGTATACAAATGGTCATTATTCAAGTACCCCTGTTGATGAGCTATTCCCCCCTCCCCCGCCTCCTCTGGTGGTTTCCCACTACTGCCAATCCCTTTCTTATAGCATTATGAAAATTGTTCAAGGTCCGCTTATGAGTGAGAACATATGGTACTCAGTTCTTTGTATTGAGTGATCTATTACTATTCTTTTCCTTTCTTTCTCTTTGTAAATAGGAGTGTTTTAGGTTGAATTGTGTCTCCCCAAAAAACAATATGTTGAAGTCTAACCACTGGTACCTTGGAATGTGATCTTATTTGGAAATAGGGCCACAGTCATTTGGAAACAGATGTAATTAGTCAAGATGAGGGCATCCTGGAGTAGGGGGGCCCCTAATCCGGTATACATAATTTGTGCCCTGGTAGGAAGATGGCTGCATACATACATAGGGAATACAGGGAGAAAGCCATATGATGACACAGACAGAGAGTAGAATTACATGCAGCTGTAGGTCAAGGAATGCCATAGGTTGCCAGCAAACTACCAGAAGCTATAAAGAGGCAAAGACAGTTTAAGAAGAACCATGGCCCTGCTGACACCTTGATTTTGGACTTATTGAGAACTGTGAGACAGGGTATATTCTGTTGTTTTAAGCTATCTGGTTCATGGTACTTTGTTATAGCAGCTCAAGCAAACTCATACAATGAGATTGAGATATTCCTTTCTTGGAATATTCCTTCTCCTACATTCTGCATGTGTGTCCTTGTCCCCTTTGCAATGAACTTAGTCATTCTCAGGACAAAGAACCATGTGTAAGTCAGTGGATGCCATTAGAACAAAAAGAAAAAGAAAAATTCCCAGCTTCCCAACATGCTTACACTGAAAACACAATACACTTGCTGTGTTCTTGATGGAGCAGTCGTCCCCTATGCTGGCATCTGTACTTATTATTGACAAATGAGTCTGTTCATACGAACTGGTAGCTTATTTGAGTAAGTGTATGTTAACATTACTTTAAAAAAGGAAAAGAAGGCTATAAAATAATACCTGCATGCTACTCTCACGGGAAAGTGCTTCCCATGAAGAATCTTAAAACAGTTTTCATGAACGTGCTTAGAAAACTTCTCAGCGACTTTTATAACTTCTCTCTCTTTCTCTCTCTCTCTCTCTCTCTCTCTCTCTCCCTCTCTCTCTCTAATGGAGATGGAGGGTCTCACTATGTTGCCCAGGTTGGTCTCAAACTCCTGGGCTCAAGCAATCCTCCTGCCTTGGCCTCCCAAAGTGCTGGGATTATAGGCATGAGCCAACACACCCAGCCTATAACTTCTCTCTTCTTCCCAATATTGAAGGAAAGTCTTAGTCCGCAAATAGCCCAAAAGACCACAATAACTGACCCCAGGAAAGAGTAAGCTCCTGATTTATTTAGTAAAGGCTACAGAAACAAGCAGAAGTGAGATGCTACTCAGAGCTAGAACAGAGAAATACAGCATATCTTCCTCAGCTTTCTCCAACCTCCAATGGTTCCTAAGAGGGTGCACAGTTGCCTCTGACACATCAGAGCAAAGCATACCTTGTGGCCCAGAATTGCTTCTTCTGGAAATTTGGCTTACAGAAAAAAAACACAAAGTGACAGGTAAAGGACTAAGATGACTTGTAGATTCTAGAGAGAAAGTGGAGTCAGGGGTTGATAGCCAAACTGAATAGCCCAGGACTTATGTCTGGAAGGGTGTTTATGTGTTAAATCTCCTCTTTTTTTTTTGAGTTGGGGTCTTACTGTCACCCAGACTAGAGTGCAGTGGCATGATCATGGCT
>CAUYQG010171674.1:0-15924 GCA_963574415.1 Tarsius wallacei | reverse complement strand
CAAACCAAAAAACAAAAAAAAAAATTTAATTTTAAAATTACAATTTTTAAAATAAAAATTTGCATTTTTTTTTAAAAAAAAAAAAAAAAAAAAAAAAAAAAAAAAAACCTCAATTCTTAAAGACCTTTAAAAGGTAAAATTTTAGAAATTGTCTAATAGAAGGGACAGGTGCCCTACCTGACAACCTAGATTTGCTGAAGTAACCTGATATCTAATGGCTTAATTAGGAATTTTTTAATGACTATAGGAAACTTTCTATAATTGCTAAAATGCTAATGTCTGACTGATTGTTTATAGCCTATATAAATAAAACCAAAGTTATAGCCATAAAGTCATGCCAATTTCAAATAACTTTCCAAACAAAAAGCTAAAACCATCGCAGAGAGGAACCTTGGCCATGCCCTGCTTACACTCTATGCTGATTCTTCCTTTGTAGGCAAAGCAGTTAGATGGAGCATGACTTGGTCTCAAGAGGAGCTGCTACCCAGGACTCGTGTGTAATGAGTCTCTACCCATATAAATGACAGCCATTCCCCTTTTGGCAGTCTGGTTTACCTGTCCTAGTATAAATGGGCCCAAACCCTAGCTTTTATGTTTCTTTTCTTCAGCATCTCTGCATTCTGGCCATCGTTGAGGAAGGAGGCACATAAATGAATTGGGGCTGGCTGATCTAGGGTGACCTCAGCAGGGGTGGCCCCCTTCTGAGCCAACAGCTGGCTAGCCCAAAAATGTGTTTACCAGGGAGAGGCAGAGGAAAGAAGGCAGCCACTGGCAAGGCTTCTTGAACCTAGACTCAGAATTGGTATATAGTCACCTCTGCTACCTTCTTTTGCCCAAGCAAGCCATCCCAGAGTCAAGGGCCAGGGACATAGACTCTACCACCTCCTGAGGCAAAGAACTCCAAAGCAACATTACATTGGTAGGAGTTAATGGTCCTCATTTTACAAGTAAGCTATCACTGAGACCAATATCAACCCATAAGATTGGTTCCTGTGTAACACACTCTAATGAATGTGTCTTTCCTCACCACCCTGTGTGTATTTACATCTCATCCTGAAATACTGAAAAATAACACATTTGTTCATGTATAGTCATGCTCTCATTGATACTCAAAAATCAAGCTGAGATGGCAGTACTATTCATAGCTCCCAGTGCTCTGTCTCAGTCTTTAGGTCCTCAGTGTCATCTTCTCTACCCTACATTATCAGTGCATGTCTGGTTCATAACTCAGATTGCTCCCCTTGGAGCAATGTCCTATCCAATGCCAATTATGGGGAATTTGCCTGGGCTCACTTGAGAGGGACACCGAGGTGAACTCTGTCCCTGCTTACTGCTTGCTTCTTATTCCAGGTCTGCTTTCTATTTCTGGGATCACCGTAAGCATTGTTATGATGTTAAGGTAATTCCAGCTACTATAACATACTAACTCTTTCTTCTCAGTAAATAAGCTTAACAGAATAGAGTTTCTCTCTCACTCACTCGTATCAAATGTAGGTTTTCCCAGCCAGAGAGTAGCCTTCCACATGGTCCCTGAGCAAAGCTGAGTTTATGTTATGGTTCTGACATCCCTTAGAGACTAAGGATATCCTGTTAAATTGTCTCTATCCTGCCACAGACATAAGAATAAACAGAAGAAAAGGTTTTTGTTTTGTTTTGTTTTTGTGGCTTTGGCCTGGAAAGGACACGTATCACTTTCTGTTCATATTCTGTGGGTGAGACTCAGTCTCATGGCCCCACCTAGATGCAAAGAGTGCTAGGAAATGAGACTGTGTTGGCTGAGAACAGCTTGGCAGCAACTTGACACTATGGAAGGGGAGCACACAGATATGGTGGCCATGCAGCATGCCTGCCACAATGATCAAGAATGCCAATACCCATGCTCACTGGTTTGCAAGAAGAGGGCTTTGTCTTTTTTCATTTCTAATTTTCTTTAAATTGTGCAATATATACCTAGGAAGATGTATCAGATGGCTCCTGTGTCCCATCTCACATCTTTTAAGCTAGGCTTTTTCACTCCAGCCATTGCTGAGGCAACCTGCTTCTCACCTCAGCTACACCACTTACCTCTGCTTTTGTATGTAGTGGCTTCTTTCCTGTCACCTATGAGGTGCTTGTAGGAGCCCCTTGGCCATTCAGACTCAGGAGATGATAATAGGTACATGAATGTGCCCATCTGCATTCGATTGAGGGGCGAATGCTGAGAGACAGTCTTCACATCTCTGCAGAAGAACTGAGCCTCCTGTTGGCCACAATAACTAGCCTGATAAGGAACACACCCTTGAGCTGACTTTCCTACCTTCACTGCTACACTGCTGCTACCCCCAATGTTCCTTGACCTCACTTTCTAAAATAAACTACTCACAGGCAAGCCTTTGTCTGAGCTTTGCTTTGGGGGAAGCCGGGCTAAAACATGAATATAACACATGTAAAGTTTAAAGAATAATGCCAAATTCTTCTATCTACTACCCAAATGAAAAAACAGCCGGGCTCGGTGGCTCAGCCTGTAATCCCGCGCCTTTGGGAGGCTGAGGTGAGTGGATTGCCTGAGCCCGTGGGTTCGAGACCCACCTGGGCAAGCAAGACCTCATCTCTACAATAAACCAAAAAATTAGCCGGGCGAGGTAGCACGCGTCTGTAGTTCCAGCTACTTGGAAGGCTGAGGCGGAAGGATCGCCAGAGCCCAGCAGGATGAGGCTGCGGTGGCCGGGAGCGGCCACTGCACTCCAGTCTGGGCGACAGAGTGAGACTCCAACTCAAAAAAAAAAAAAAAAAAAAAGAAAAAACAAATTACATAATTGTGTCTCATTCATCTCAGAGTACTCCTAAATATAATTTTTGTTTAATTAAGTGGATAAATGAATGAACAGAGATACTTCCATAGATCTCATTGCTACCTAGATGCTGAACCAGAAAAATAGTAAGCAAATAATAGTTAAATTTCCAACTTCAGTACCCATGGTCTCAAGCTGACTTTAAACACAAATATATAACACTTCTGACTATTAACACTGGTCGAACTAGTTGACTTCAGTCCAACTGCCTTACATTCCAAGCAGTAAGAACTCAGGCTATATACTGTTCACATTTGCTTTGCCAAATCAACAATAAATAGAAAGTCACCTTCCAGGATTATCCTCTTAAGTAACTGGTTACTAAATGTATTGGTATCATTGAGCTTTAGAAGACAGTGAAAATAGCAAACAATAGACATTTTCCAATTAACTTAATGAGGAATTCTTGATTTCTACAAAATTCATTAAACCTTACTTAGTTGCATTCTGCTTTCTTGTAATTTGTGTAAAATATAAGAGTATTCTTTGTTAGTGAAGAAATTAACTTATAGGATTCCACATGATTAATGTTATTACATACTTTGTTAAAAGGGGATTTTATGGTTAGAAGCCGTCATCCCACCTCCACTCTGAAATATTCTGCCTAAATTCTCTTATTTTCCAGGGATATGTGTTTTTCAAATATTCACCCAATTAGCCTCAGCCACTGTGGTTACCAAAAGTAAAAATAAATAAAAATAAAAGATATACATAGAAAACTGAAAAAAGAAAATAGATAAAATTTCTATCAATAACACTGAATGAAAACATCTATTGACAATATTGAATGATATTATAAAATCAAACCGAGTATTAACATTTCTTCCCATAAGGATACAAGTATGTCAAATTGTCAGATCTGTTTGTTTGTTGTTGTTATATGCCCAGGTGTTTCCAGACACATGTCTTAATAAAATCAAAGGAGCTGGTTCTTTACAAAAAGGGTAACCATTCAGATAGGCAGTTTAAAAGTAGATACTTTCTGGAGGGTTTTGGTTTATACTTAAATATAGGGATATTTGGCTTGTTAGCCTCCTGAGATGGGTTCACCCAGAAAGACAAAATGAAACACATTCTTGAGGTGCAGAGAAGATACTGTTTTGGAAAAAGAAATGTGAGGTCTTATTAGGGCAAAGCTTTTAATTACACACTTCATTATTGTCAAGGTTAATACAGTCTGTGAGAGCAGAGGCACTTTTTCATCTCTTCTGCGGGAACAAGGGGAGACAGCTGTTCTCACGGACAGATCCATTATAGCTTATCACCAGCCAACAGCCCGTGGAAGGAGCACTATGAAATATGGCCCCTGTCACTGGGAGCTGAAGCAGACGCTGAGCTGGTCCAGGGTACAATGGAAAGACAATGAGAACCATGGCTTTAAACTCAAATAGATTGGGTTGCATTGATTTTTAATGCCTGGAGGTTCCACAGCATAAAATTCACCAATACTCTTGCAGTTATTGTATTATTGATCTCTATAAAACTGCACAATTTTGCCTTAATGAACATCAGATGTTGGCAGTAATAAACAGCCATTCTTCTGTTTGGAATCCTGGTTAAACAATGTTGGAAAATTCTGCATGTTTGGATTTCGTTATTACCGCTTTGCCACTTAGGATTCCATAGAGTGAAATCCGTATCAGAAAAACAAATATTGCCTTTGTTGGTTATCTCCTTCTTTTCTTTTACTTTCTTGGGTAGGTCAACAATTTGTTTTTAAAAAACATTTACATTTTGTGAGCCCCTGTGTGTTAACACTGAGTTAATAGTTTTCATTGAAACAGAAAACATGCTGTTTTTAAGAGTGATACATTTACACCTTCAACAAACATTTTTAAATGCTGACAGTGAACATGAAAACCCAGAAAAGACTGTGCCTTAGTTAGAGCATGCTTTAGTTTGAGTTTTGTTTGTTTATTTAGTTGGCTTTTAGTTTTTGCTTTTTTTCTTTTAATAACTATAAGTAGATTAAAATTTTCTGCTTTCCAAATGTCTTCAACCACACCTTCACTTTTGTGGCACTCACGTTTTATTCATCAATAACTCAAAGCTTGTAACTTAATAGTAAGAACATGGTACTAAAGAGACAGCTGTGCCAAAATGGTGAAATCTGTTAAGGTCATCCTTTTGGTTAAGCATGAGAATGATTTTACTTTCGCAGGGAATGGGAACTGGGCACCATGGCTCATGCCTGTAATCCCAACATTTTGGGAGGCCAAGGTGGGAGGATTGCTTGAGCCTAGGAGTTCAAGACCAGCCTAGGCAACATAGCAAGACCTTGTCTCTACAAAAAAAAAATTTAAAAATAACTGGGTGTGGTGACATGCACCTGGAGTCCCAGCTATTAGGGAGGCTGAAGTTAAGGATCACTTGAGCCCAGGAGTTTGAGGCTGCAGTAAGCTGAAATTATGTCACAGTACTCCAGCCTTGGTGACAGAGGGAGACCTTAACTCAAAAAACAAAAACAAAAGGAGGGGGAAATGGGAAAATGAACATGTAGCTGCCAACAGCCAACTATAACACCAAATGATTTTAACACAATATGTATATATATTTAACACTACATCTGTATATATACAATATATATAGTACTTTTAACACCTTGTTTCATTTAGTTAACAAAATATATTTATGTTTAATACTATAATTTGTGTATATATCTAATTTTTTTGTTTGTTTTGAGTCGGAGTCTCACTCTGTCACCCAGGCTGGAGTGCAGTGGCATGCTCGTGGCCTCTGCAGCCTCGCCAAGCTGTCTAGGCTGATCCCGAAACCCTGGACTCAGGCAATCCTCTTGCCTCCACCTCCCAAAGTGCTGGGATTACAGGCGCGAGCACTGTGACTAGCTAGTCTAACTTTTTTCATTTTTATTATGAAAGGAACCCTGGTTGTAGAAAATCTGGAAGATACACTACCCCTATTGTATGCACAGTATGGACCTCAGAACAGCAGCAGCAGCAGCACCTGGGAGCTTTATGGAGCTCCGGGTTCTCAGGACCCACTCAGACCTATGGAATCAGAATCCCCCTCGAGCGGGATCCTCGGGTGATATGTATACACACTAAAGTTTGAGAAGTATTGGTCTAAAATATAAATCACCTTTCATCTCCCAGTCCAGATGATCACTGCAATATTTTACTATATTTCTATTAACTTTTTTTTCATGCTTATCTTTCAGTTTAAATCTTGAAAATCTAGTTTGGTTAATTTTTCTGACTCATACGTTGGATTTTTAAGATGATACCAATAGAGTGCTGATCAAAATTTGAAAGTATTCAGGTTTTTTAAATCAAATAAGTATTTATCATATAAAACAATCATAACTAATTTGAGATACTTCTTTCTAAATTCAAGAAATTTGTGTTTTGTATTTGAAGTTACTAACAGTAGTTTTTAAAAGTCTACTATACCAATTATCCCATTTCTTCCAGCATATAGAGCTGAGATTTATTTCTATTATTTGTTGCTTGTAGCTTGCTTTTCTCCCTAAATTATTATCAATCCTATTTGAAAGTAACTTTTACCCCCCAAAATAGTTTAATAATTACAGTTTATTAATACTTTTTATATGCCAGGAATCATGCCAACTTTTTTACACACAATACTTTATTAAACCATCACATTAAGCATATGAAGTAAGGAATTATTCTTGATGTTTTATGGATTAAGAAACTGTGGTTTAGAAACTTAAGTAATTTGCCTAATATCTCATAGTTCATAAGTGCTATAAGCCTAAGATTCAAAACAATGACAATAAGTACAACATTTTTTAAAAAAACATTTCTTATTCAATTGGTAGTCTTTGCCTTCTGCATAGTATTTAGCCCATAGCAATATTAATATTTTTCCCTCTATCTTAACAAATATATGGAATTCTGCTTATGCAGTTTAGTGCGATAAATGTGCATGTAAGCTGAACGCACTTCTCTGGGTATGTGGTGACAAGTGCACAAAAACAGCAGACTCCCCAGTTCTGAGGCCACAGATTAGTTTTATATGCTGAAATAGTGACCCTCTAATCTCCCACAGAAATCTGGGGGACAAAAAGAAACCTATGAAATAGTTGTGTGTTTTGTTATAGAGATGAGGTCGCACTTTGTTGCCCAGCCTGTTCTCAAATTTTTGACTGCAAGAGATCCTCCCGCTCAGCCTCCCAAAGTTCTGGGATTATAGGTGTGAGCCCAGAGCCTGCATAATAGTTGTTTATTACTGTTTGGTTTTTAATTTGTCAAATGTAAGACATTTATGGCACAATTAATGAGAGCGAAAGTTTTCCTGAATAGACCTTTATTATGTTGTTCTTAGTTATTTAAAAATATTTATAGATAGTGTAGTCATAGACACATGGATACTATAGTTTTGGGGTATATCTATCTATAGATATTTTAGGATAGACAGATGCCTCCTTTTGACATCTAAATTTTTCTTTCAATATTTCCCAGAAATCAAGTGATTTCTGCCTATCAACTCATTTATAAAATTAGAAGGAGATTAGTGGGAAAATAGGGAGATTTAAAGGACCCAGAACTTTCAAAGGAGGTATTCAATAATGATCTGATATCAAAACAATCACACAGGGAATGGTATTTTTTCCTTCTAAATTATTCGGGTTCTGATAGTGAATTTTCAAGACTAGCAGTTCATCCCCCTTCATACTTATTTGCTAGTTTGCTGAAGATGAACTAATAGATTTTCTGGATATAAATTCCAAACAAATGATTGGAATGCCAATTTGTTAGGAGCAGAGAATCCTGTCTTCTCTAATTAACAATTGTTATCATAGCCCCAAAGATGGCAACATCTTAAGACATTCTGATCCTCTCTCAGTCTCTATTGTTCAGTGAGTGATGAGCTGGGAATTACCTCTTTTTTTTTTCCTCCCTCCAATTACATCTCTTGTTTCTTCCTGGACCTGGCTAGTAACTCTCTTCTTCTAGAATACTTTCCTAGATTTTTAGTCTGTTCTCTGCTCATTTATTTACTCTATTATCTTCATGTTTTAATCAACCTTTATTGATGACTTGTGTCTAAATTTTCTTAATTCATTTCATATTTACATATATCTGTCCACTTGAAGGCAGTTTGGGCATTAGGGCATCAGCATGTTTTAAAACCACATTGTAGCCATCTCCTTCCATCTGCCTTTACAATTCTGGGTAGAAAGGGATCATAAAATATCATTAAGTGATATTATTATTTTTACAAACTAGAGAACAATTAATGAAAAAAATGAAATCAAGTCACATAGCAAGTATGTGCTGAAATTGAGACTGGAATCTAGAATTATCCATATTCTGTACATTCAACAACTCATCGCTGGGGATAAAGCATGTAACAGAAATGCACACCTCAATGGCCAATGACCAATTTGATGAGTTGTGATGTTACACACCAACATTGCACTGCTGATTGGTGCTATTTTGTTTAGCTCAAAAGAGTCTAAAAATTATCATAGAAAGAGAGTTAGGCTAGGAAAAAGAAGACTCGGGTTCAAACCGCTGATCAGTTATATGTTGTCAAAGTCAACTCTGAGTTTCAGTTTTCTCTCAGGAAATAGAAGAGATAACCTAGATGATCTCAAGATGCCTTCTAACGTTATGATGCTGGAAATGCTACTATGGTACCAGAGTTGAATATTTCATATATTCAGAGATGGAAAGAGTGGAAGACAGACAAAAATTAGTCAAAATATTTGTTTACAATAGAATTTATGTAAGTAATACCTTTTCTAGGATAGAGAATCAAATATATCCTTGAATATGAAAAAATTTAATGTAATTAACTATTATTTGTCAAGTGTAGAGAAAGTCTGGGTAAGATTTATGGTAAAGGATTATCCAAGTAGGTCCAATCATTCAGAAGTCATTTGAAAACTTTGGTGTATCTTACAGTCACTCTTCATGTAGCACATCAGTCAACACTGATGCCTGGGATTAG
Source organism: Tarsius wallacei (assembly GCA_963574415.1). NCBI lineage: Eukaryota > Metazoa > Chordata > Mammalia > Primates > Tarsiidae > Tarsius > Tarsius wallacei. Next base: position 7,156 of record CAUYQG010171674.1, on the reverse strand, counting down.
GCATACCAAAAAGCTACATTTTTAGAAACTGTGAATCCTGACACCATTTTGTTTGCCTAATTTTCATAAAGAGAGAATAGGAATATGCCAGAGTATAATTTCTGTCCAGAATGCTTACTAAAAAAGACTTTCAGTTGATATACTGTGATATAAACAAATTATTCTTATTTTCTTGAAAATCTGCACAAAACTATTGAATAGGAAAGGAGGAGGCCAAGAGTTTAAATCCACAGAAGGTAGCAAGACATAGTCTAAGAGGGTTTGAAGACCACCCTGAGCAAACAGAGAAGTGGTAACAGGGAAGCTACAGCTGAAAGAGGCAGCTGCTCACATGGGCTTAGTATGGAGGTTGAGTTATTACCATTCATAGCTAATGCATTAGAAGATATTCATTTTACCCTTTCCTCCTCTGAGGCTACCCACCCTTCCCTGTTCAAAACTCTTATTTCTGCCAGGTTAATCTGTGGGGTAAGCATGGATATTGTTGCTATGAGAAAAGGCCCCAGTATATGTATGATTCCTGCTCTTTCTGGAGGATTCTCCAACATAACATTACCCATTTTGGCAATCATTCGATCAATTTATGTACCACTCCTGCAGTAATCACTATGTTCCATACAGTGTATTTCATACTATGGCATGAAAAAGGATTAGCAAAAATATAGGCTGGTAATTTATGAAACAACCTGGATGAGCCTTAAATATATTATGCTGAGTTAAAGAAGTCAGACTGAAAGGCTCTAACTATATGATTCCATCCATATGACATTCTGGAAAAAGCAAAATTACAAGGACTGTAGGATCAGTGGTAACAAGAGCCTGGGGAGGGGATGGTGTTTGACTAGGGGAAACTCAGGAGATTTTTTTGCAGAACTGGTGGAACTAATCTGTATGGCACTGTAATGGTGAATACAGATGCTTTGTATCTGTCAATACCCATAGAACTCTGCAAGACAAAGAATGAACTAAAGTATGCAGTTTCAAAACACAAGAAATCAACCAGAGGATCAGAGGCTCCCAGGATAGAATGCAGACTCTGACAAAAGAATCCAACAATCACATGTGTATAACATAACCCCACTGAAGGGAGTGCAGGAAAAAAGACACTATCCCAGGGAACTCTAGAAACAATATTTTGAGTGGAAGCTGTGAGAATAAATTCAAAAAGGAACCAGACATAAAAATTTTACTCTAGTTGCCAAAATTGTCTCTCATGGCAGAGTGGGTTAATAATTATGAAACTGTACGGTGACACTGGGCTGGAATAAGTGAAGAATGGCAGATGGTAGGACCCTTTTTTTTTTTTAACTGTTAGAGAGGGAACTTACTTGTAAGTAAGGAAAAGGCTAGAATGAACTATGTAGTGCTAGATTAGATTCAGAGACATCAGTATGAGCTCATGTGTTGCTTAATGTAGCTACAAATGAATAGATATAACAATAGATGTGTGAGTACATGGGTTGGTATACAAATATATATTTCCTAGTTCTGTCCTGAGAAAGGCCACAAACAATGACACCTACTAGCAATGAATATACCCAGAACTCAGATCTTCATGTCTAACACCATTCTCCAATAAGAGGAACCAGGGATCCTTGAAGAAATGGCTGATTTAGGGACAGGGACAGGGGAAATACCAGATAAGTCTGGAATATCTTACAGGGACGGAAAGTAATGAAGTGCTCAACAAATAAAAGAAGAGGTATGGTTAAAGGGAGTTGTTCAGCAGTCAACCTGAAGGAACTCTCAGTGACAAAACCTGGAACTCTTTGAACAATAAAACAAATAACATAGTATTGGATTATAACCCAAAGTATAAAATAAATATCTATGGTCCATCCATATTTATATGTGAATAAATGGTTGAATTAAAAATGTATGGGAGAGAATTAAGCAGGTCTCCTGTGCAGAAGGATTCCAAATACTATACTATACTGTCTATACTTTATATAGAAAACCCCTCCTCAAGAAGGCAGAGCTTAACTCCCTACTCCTTGAGTATGAACTAGGTGACTTTCTTCCAAAGAGTATAATATATGGAAAGAGGGTGGGAGGAGTAGGGGAGTGTAGCCTGGCAAATACTACCTCACGCAGGTAATCAAGCTTAATGTTATCAGTGCCAAGTCATGTCATTTGTATGTCCCCTGGGTATCATGTGATAAAATTGTTACTTTACTCTTTGGTCTTCTTCTTCAAACCAATAACTACAGATTAACCATGAGAAAAGTGTCAGACAGAGCTGAGAGACATTCTGCAAAATACCTGACCAGTTACTCCTCAAAACTGTCAAGGTCATCAAAAACAAGGAAAGTCTGAGAAATGATCACAGATTAGAGGAGTCTCAGGAGACATGACAAATAAGTGTCATGAGCTATCCTGGCTGAGACCCTGGAGTTCTATGAGAAAACTAATGTCATCTACACAAATGTAGATTTCATTCATAGTAATGCAAGACATTGACAACAGGGGAAACCGGCTGAGGGCTCTGTGAGAACTCTCTGTATTCTTTTTGCAACTTCTCTGATAATCTGAAACTAGTCTAAAATAAAGATGATTATTTAAAAGGATATAGACCAAAAATATTGGTTTAGGACCGTTTGGAAGAAAAATAAATAAAACTTTGTCTTTCACTATGGATAGTTTGAGAAGCACTATTTATAAAATATCAGATCCGGGACAACTTAGACTTCCAGTTTGAAATTTTCTGTTGCTCTAAACTGAGATGGTTTTGAACTCCTTGCTACTTTTCAAAGGTATTTTTCTGTTAAAATCCTGGAAGTCTGAAGTCACAACACTTTGTTCTTTGTTCTTTTATCCACCCCCCATGATATTTTGCTGCAAACCCTGTCATTGTCAAGACACAGCTGACAGGCTTTGTAAATCGTTCACGATGTCTTTCAGTTCCTGGAATCCCAGTGTTATTTAGGTTCATTAAAGGGAACAATTTAATCCAGGTACAAGCACATCATTACTAAGCCATCCATCAAAAATTCAGTGACAATGATACATAGAAATGTGGCCATAGCAAGCCATACAGTTATATACTTAAGAATATCACATTTGATCATAAATTAAATCACACAAGTCATCCCTTGTGCTGTTCCCTGTTTATAGTTTCAGAAAATGTCTTCCTCTTCCGTAAAATCACAAAACCTTAATTATGATGTATCGCCCATAAAAGTGTATAAAAAGTGTACACCCATTTCTAGCTATGTTAGTATACAAACGACACCATGTACTGGTTTTGCAAATCATCTGAATAATGAATGTAAAAAATAATAAATATGTTTTTTATAACCAAACAGTTATAGATGGTTAAACTGTAATTATCAGTTCCTTGTTAGATGGTTAGGATTTATTATTTAGTTGGAAGAACTAGGGAGAAGGGGTTTGCCCATAAAGTGGTAAATAAAACAACAATAGCCTATATATTGTTCTAAATGGCTTTTTGGTGGTTAATTTATCATTGAGATAGATAAGAAAAAAATTGCAATTTGAGATTATTGTTTACTATTTGATTTATTTCATCACTGAAATCAACTAACAGTTTTTTAAATCATGTTTTATGAAATATTCCAGGGGTCTGTTTTCTTTGGTAGTATAAATTTGGATGGAGTGGGGGGTGGGATTCCTCCATCAATTTAAAGGCATGAAATATTTTCTTTAAACAGTATTCCTTTTATTATTCCCAGACAATCGTTAGAGGAAACAGGCCCGGCAAGGAAGCCTCCATCAATGGCCTGCTGGAGGATTTCGACAATATCTCCGTGACTCGCTCCAACTCCTTAAGAAAAGAGAGCCCACCCACCCCAGACCAGGGAGCCTCCAGCCATGTTCCAGGCCATTTGGAAGAAAATGGCTTCATCACCTTCTCCCAGTATTCCAGTGAATCTGATACTACTGCTGACTATGCTACCGAAAAGTACAGAGAAAAGAGTCTCTATGGAGATGATCTGGATCCGTACTTCAAGGGTAGCCATGCAGCCAAGCAAAATGGACACGTAATGAAAATGAAACATGGGGAGGCCTACTATTCTGAGATGAAGCCTTTGAAATCTGATATTGCCAGGTTTCCTGTCGATTATCACTCACATTTGGACTCGCTGAGCAAACCAAGTGAATACAGTGACCTCAAGTGGGGGTATCAGAGAGCCTCAAGTAGTTCTCCTCTGGATTACCCATTCCAATTCACGCCTTCTAGAACTGCAGGGACCAGCGGGTGCTCCAAGGAGAGTCTGGCTTACAGCGAAAGCGAGTGGGGACCCAGCCTGGATGACTATGACAGGAGGCCAAAGTCGTCGTACCTGAATCAGACGAGCCCCCAGCCAGCCATGAGGCAGAGGTCTAGGTCAGGCTCGGGGCTCCAGGAGCCGATGATGCCATTTGGAGCAAGTGCATTTAAAACCCATCCCCAAGGACACTCGTACAACTCTTACACCTACCCTCGCTTGTCCGAGCCCACAATGTGCATTCCAAAGGTAACGTTCACTGCCTCCTTTCCCTCGAGGGTGGGAGACCCTCCCCAAAGGTGGTGCTGGCATGACTTTCTTAGACAGTCAGATGCTGAAGTGCTTGTTTGCCTTCTAAGTAAGAATTCATATAGACATCCTACTTTAATTCCATCCACGAGGCCCAAGGGCAGAGGGTATAAGATGAGGCACATATATTCATTAAAATAAAAATCTGCCTTTTGGGGGTCTCCTGCAGGGTTTCTGGTTGAAAGGCAAAGATAATTTTATTTATTTGGAAATAAACTTATTTACAGTATTCTAACATACTAATGATAAATATTATGTGATCATATTTTACTGAGTTCTCTGTTAAGGAGTATACAGTGGTAGACCATTAGGTGATTCCTGCATTCTGGCAAAGTTTACATGGACCTGCTAAAAAGGAAAACAACTCAGGATAATGTGGTAAGTTTTTGATAAAGCTAATGCTATTCAACTCAAGGGATAGTCCCTCATTTTGAGAGTATGTTCTTTCCACTAGTTTTGTTTTGAAATATCAGTTTTTGTGCAAAATTCTGGGATCATAGGTAGTAGCTGGTTGCTGGATCTTTTTGGAATGCTTTTAAGTTTGGTTTTGTTGTAATTTCTTTCTTGCTAAAAAAAGTTTTTAATATGTAGTTGCTGGGAATTTGCTTTGAAATTTGACTAGTCCATGATACATCAAAGTTGGCAAGCACTGCTGGAGAAGTTACTGGACTTAAGGGCACAGACATCTGCATGAGGGCTGAAGGCCTTTGGAAAATACTTTTGAAAGTATGCAAGAGGTTGGTTTTCCATGGTGATTTAGAAATGTTTCTACTACCTCACCTGTAGAGCAAAAGTAAAAATTGTGTGTAGGTGGTAGACTGTGCACAGAGGTCTCAAATCAGTTGAGAGAGACATGACGTCTAACAATGATCACGCATATTTTGTACCAAACTCTCTCCTTAGTGGTTTCATGGGCAGCACAGCAAGCTCTGGAAGGCAATTTTGCATTCATCTGCTTTATTGATTATAGATAGTCAATATTTTTTCCTTTACTTATTATTTCTCATAAACTGATTCCAAGATATTAAAGAGAAACCATTTAAGGACATCCTGGGAATTACTTAAGCCATACTTCAGAACAAAGCAAAAACTGTCTTTTTAGTTCTCAAGATATAAAATTTAAAATAAATCCTGAGAAATTGAGGTCTGAGATATGTTCCTCCGGTTTAAATTTTATAGAATGACAGTATTTTTAATCTCATGGTGTTAATGTATTTGAACACCCACAGTCAGTGTATCCTGACTGCCTTTACTTCCTATGTGCTTGCCTGGCAACTGTGGGAAAAAGGTCTAATTAACCACAGACAAAAGTTACATGGAGTCATACTCATGTACCGCCATACATGAGACAGCTTATTTCATTTTCTGTGTGTATCACTCTCTGTGACTGCCATGGCTGGTGGAAACCCCTCAGAGTTCTAGAATGAAATAAGCAGACTATAGCTGAATCGGGGTACCTCCTCAGGCTTTGAATATTGGTTATTTTTTAAATTTAAGATTGTGTATGTGGTATTTTTGAACATGTGTTAGGAAACTGTTTAGGGTCACAGTCACAGAGAAAATGTTGCTCAGATACTGCCACCTCTTATCCCTGGAGCCATATTTGGCCCATGGACATGGTTGGCCCACCCAGTATTTGCTTCCAACAACCAGAAAACTCAAGAGATTTCACTTAGAATTCTCAGTTTTTTTAGTTTCAGGCTTCGCTTGAAAAGAAACCAAATAAAACAAAATAAACAAAAACAAGATGACCTGGTATCCCTAGGTCCACATTTTCACATAGCATGGGAAGTAGAATTAGCTGGAGACAAGACCTGCCCCATTAAAAGGGATATGGGTTCACCAGTTTGGCCCAGTCCTGCCTAGCCTACCTCATTCATTTTTCCCCCATTGGACTAATCTTTAGAGGCTTTTGGGAATGAATATCACCACCAGAAATCCCTGAACACTCATTTCCTAGAAGAGAAAACTGAGGTCCAGAGAGCCATATGGCACACTCAAATTTTCTTAGGTTACTGCAAACCAAGGACAAGAATCCATGTCTGGTGGTTCTCCAGTCCAGTACTTTCCTATTATATGGGCCTATGTTCTTTCAGGGATTCAGCTGCATTTGCCAATAAAACCTGTGACTTGTCCCAGTGCCATCAGAACTTTGGGCTAAGTGGAGGAAAACAAAGAGGAAATAAGGAAGGGGGGGTAATTTGCTTTATTCCTTACAGACTTCCTCTTCCTGCAACCTTCAACTATAAGGCAAAGCAGACCTGCCCTGAAACCTGGCTTTGTCAAAGTCAGAAGCAATGCAGAAGCTATTGTGGCTCAGGGGAAAAAGTAACAATATAATATAATAATAATAATAATAATTGCTTATTTGCTTATGGGAATTTCTACTGAAGGTTCTTCAGTCTTTACAATCAGGACTCCAAAAAGCAAGCCGCTTCTCACTTTTCTCAGGAAATTCACAAACAGAAATTCATGGGAGGGTAGGCATATTAATAATTAAAATGCTTAAAACATGGAACCAACCATGTTGCCCATCGAAGCTGGACTGGATAAAAAAAATGTGGTACATATACACAATGGAATATTATGCAGCCATAAAGAAGGACAAACATATGGAC
>CAUYQG010171673.1:0-11761 GCA_963574415.1 Tarsius wallacei | reverse complement strand
TTTCTTTTTTTTTTTTTGAGTTGGAGTCTCACTCTGTCGCCCACAATGGAGTGCCGTGGCCGCTCCCGGCCACCACAGCTTCGACCTGCTGGGCTCCGGCGATCCTTCCGCCTCAGCCTTCCGAGTAGCTGGAACTACAGGTGCGTGCTACCACGTCCGGCTAATTTTTTTGATTTATTGTAGAGATGAGGTCTCGCTTGCCCAGGTGGGTCTCAAACCCGTGGGCTTAGGCAATCCACTCACCTCAGCCTCCCAAGGCACGGGATTACAGGCTGAGCCACCTAGCCCTACCAGAGCTTTTTTTTTTTTAAAAAAAGAAAAGCTTGGCTGTGGCTGCTTGAGGTTGAATTCTTTTTTGTTGTTGTTGTTTGAGTTGGAGTTTCACTCTATTGCGCAGGCTTGAGGGCAGTTGCACGCTCACGGCCACCCCAGCGTCGACCTGCTAGGCTCAGGCCATCCTTCCGCCTCAGCTTTCCAAGTAGCCGGAACTACAGGTGCGCTTCCACACATGGCTAATTTTTGATTTATTGTAGAGATGAGGTCTCCCAAGTTGCCCAGGCTAGTCTCGAACCCACAGGCACAATCCACTTGCCTTGGCCTCACAAAGTGCTGAGATTACAGGCTGAGCCACCTAGCCTGGCCCTTGGATGCTTTTTAAAGCTTTCTTTTGAGGGGGGCAAGTCATCAAGGTGATTGAGTGTTGGTCTGTTTTATTTCATTATGGAGGGATCAGGTAAACACAGAAACTGTTGACATGGCGATGGGGTGGTGGTGTTCTGTGTCGCATAGGTCATGAAGGGTTGATCACAATAAATTAGGTAGACTGGCCTTTTAATGGCAGGAAGACAAATACCTTTGATAAACGTATGTAGCTAGTACAAATCATGCTTGGGGGAGGGGGTTGCAGGACAATCATCAGTGATTACCTCCAGTAAACTGGTTCTACCCTTTGTTTTTATGATTGAGAGCAAGTTAAAGTGTTTTGCTAAGAAAGCATGACAAAGTTAAGCAGTGTTAAAATGACTGCACTTTAGCTAAGATTACTCCATTTATTGCATTTCACCCTTTCAGTTTATAAGGTCTTTCCTGGCAATCTAACTGATTTGTTACAAGTGGAAATTAGTGTTATTAGGACAACCAAAATTTAGCTGATAGCAAATAACTCATTTAATTACTACCTTCAAATTTGCCTCAATAACATATATTATGAGAATACTAGCAAGAGTAGAATAAAAAGTAAATTATTTCCAGATAGGAGTGAAATATGAAGAGAGGTGATATTTGCTAAATGTCAGAATAAAGCTTTGGGGTCCTTCTCTTTCTATTTATGATCTCAGTAGAGATAGAGTAGATAGAAACTCTGTTCTGAAGTAATTGATGCAAAATTCCTCAACAACTGCAAACTGTTAAATAACGCAGTCAACACAGTGTTTCTTGAGCTGAAACATCCCTGACCAGTTATCATGATAAATAAGATTACCTTTTATACCAGTGCTCCAAAGGGTGAGAATAAACTAGCAGGAATTAATTTTAGCCCCAGACAACATTCAAGTACTTGAGAGACTAGAGAATATTTGAAAGAGGTCTACATGTAAGACTAAATTTTGGTATTTGTTATTTGGTTATAAAAAAAAGTCAGGGAAGGGTATTTATTCAAATATTTTTTATAATTTATCTTATTTAAAATATAAGTTTTATTTGATGTTAAGTTCATCAGTAATTAAAGCCCTTTTGTGGAGAATTTTTGAAGGGAAAATAGGTGTTCTTAATGTTATCACACAGACCTCTGAAATGAATATATGGATTGTATTTTGTAGCCAAATAATCACAACTAGTAGAAAGATTTTTTAAATAATCAATGGATTTTGTTGACATGGGCATGTTTGTTATTGGAGTCACTGTCTCACTTTCTTTTCCTTCCTCCAAGTACACAGGAAGGTAGAGGTAGGAGTGAATATGAATAGCTCTTTTCTGGCACAAAACAAAAAAGAATTGCAATATGAAAAAGGGTGATTTGGATAAAGGGGGTTGTGAGAATAAAAATTCCCGGGTTGGCTGTGTCTGCTATTCCCAGATCAACTGTATCTGCTATTGAACTCATGTTTTTGGACTCAACTCAGAAAATATTTATAGGACTTATAGCATCACTTAAGAGAAAAAAACAGTCTGAAAGATTAGGTGTGTGACATCACTCATTGCAAAGATTCAGATCTTGAATCTGACTACATATATATCAACAGAAATCAGGCCAAAAGGAAAATAATCGCTTTAACCCAGAAGACATTCAGAGGGCTTAAAGTAGCCAATTTAAACTTTCCTCTATCTTCTATCATAAAATTAAAATAAGGAAAATAGTAGAACACAGTGAATGCCATATTGTTTTGCAAATTGGGTAGCATTATCATGGGTTGGTTTTGGAGATTTACTTTCTTACTACTGATCTCTGTTTTCTCTTTCCCTTTCCTCAGTATTTACCTCACTCCCTAAATCTGCATTATTAGGTTTTGGTAAATTCTATTTCTGTGTTCTCTTTTCCATCCGCATTACAGTTGCTAGCCCTGAGATCAAGTTTCTCAGATAAGTGCATTATTTCTTTCAACTGAAAAATGTAATTATTTAACAAGAGAATGATTTAACAAGAAAAAAAAAGACAAATAACAAACCAGAAACATATTTACAACACATATGACAGGCAAGGGGTAAGCCAGTAACAAAGGTTAACAACTTGTTTGAAATTATAGAAAACTGTATTGATATAAGTACATATGTTCACAAACCATTCCCTGTTAAAGAAATGCATAGTCACACATAAGATCACAATCTTCACTCATTAGAGTAGCATATTTACAAATATTTGATAGGGTACACATTGATTAAAAAATTTTCACTCTATAAATAGCATTTGTAAATCCCTGGAATGAAATTTGGCAAGTTTATATGTAGAAGATTTAAAATGCACAAATCCTTTGATCCATTTATTTAAATTCTTGGCATTTTTTAAAACAACTTTCTGAGCCCTAACTCTGGTTAATTCTTTCCTGTTTGGCAGCTTCAAGTTGATTTCTTCCCTCTTTCCTTCTCCCTAAGCCAGGTATGAATGCATGTTACTTTACCATATTTAATCAGCACTTCCCGGTGAATTTTGCAAACACAGTTTGGGTATATACTTAAGTAACTGAATTTCACCTTCTTTGCATGATTTGACAGTTGAGAACAAATAAAAAAATTCAACTTAGGACTTGAACTTTTCTTCTGAGTTAACCACTGAGAATAGCAACTAAGGATATCCATGAGAATTGTCTTTCCTTATTTTGGATGAACACATATGAATGATTTATGTTAAAATGTGTTAAATGTCTCATCTCTGACAGACTCATCAAAAAAAGTGGGAAAATATGCTAAGTGACATGTATTTTAAATAAAGGATTTTAGGGGAACTTGCGTTTCATGAGATAGCACTGAATTCAAATATTTTGTAGAAAGTATCTGAGTACATGAAGAAAAAAATAATTCAAGTAAACTTTGTGGAAAATAACTTAGGAAAGCTCACCCTTTGCCTAAATTTCATGGATATCTGTTTATCAAAACCAAGACTTTAATTAATGCCATGAAAAAATATTCTGGCACGAGGCAAAGTGGAAAGTCAGGCAACTCACTTCTGTTCTTCGGTAATTTGGTTGAATCCTAACTCTTACTCTACACTAATTTTTCAGTTGGTCATCTTAAAATGCAGCTGTGATAATTTTCCAATTTTAGCAAAATGTTTAAGTTGAACACAATATGGATTCTTTTAAAATGTATTCCCTGCTTACATATAACATTGCTTAATATATACAATTCTTATTAAATACAATATGTTCAGTGTGAACTCATTTATATTTCTATTTTCTTTACCATCCTTGAAAATAAACTGAATAACCAACTCTCTCCATTATGCACATTTTTCCAATTGATAAAGAAAAATTCAGAACTGACACTGATTCTAGGAAAAAAATAATTCTGGTATTTGTTAAAATGATAAGGAAGATTTCGTTCAGGACTATTGTGACAGTTGGCATGATTATCTTAGTAGGGAAGAGGAATAAAGTTTAACTACTAATACAGCAAAAACATTTGGGAATTTACAGCCAAAAAATAAAAAGAGGGGATTAGTAGATGAAAAAGTAATAAGAAAACATCAAGGGTAGCGTGATTCTTGCTAAACTGACTTAACAGGTCAGGTTGACCAGATATAAAAAAAAGAGGATTTTATCTGTCAAAATAAATCTTTAGACAAATTAAATATAACAGAGTTTAATTAAGCAAAGAACAATTTACAAATCAGACAGACTCCAGAACTGGAATAAGTTAAGAGTGACTCCAGAACTGCCACGCTGTCAGACAGAGAAAGGAAAGTGATGTGCAAGATAACAGAAGTGAAGTACAGAAGGAGCTGGATTGATTACAGCTGGGCATTTACCTTATTTTAACCTGGTTTGAACAGTTGACTATGGTTAAGTGCAGTTTGGCTGCTGTGATTGGCTGAGATTCAGCTACTTGTTAGAAGAATAGGTTACAGTTGGTTTACACATTAAGTTGATTGTAGTTCATCATATACAGAAAAACTTTTAGGCTGAACTTAATACATTTAAGGAGGAAACTTTAGCCAAACTTCACTTCTTGCTACAATTGAACTAGGCAGTTTGAGGACAGAACCCAATGATAAGGCCTACTTGAAAAGATGACTCAGAGGAATCTGTTTAGCTTGGCCAAGGAGAAAATCTTTGTCAGTCCTGCTCTCGTTCAAAGCAATAAGATGGATTCTTCTTTTGTGTGAAGAATATAAGTCTGTTGTTTATTTGGTCACCTTTTGTTCGTTAAGGACAAGCTAAACCATCTGTTGGAATAAGGTAGTAAAGAATAGTTGTTGGTGCAAACCATCAGGAATTGAAATAGAGAAAGTTTCTGTAAAAACAAAATGAATTGCTAAGATTAATGACTGGATATAAAATAAACCTAGTTTCTGAGTCCAGGAAGCAATCAGTTGAGATTTTTCAATGTTGTGTAAACATTTCTGGATGTTGAGATGAAAATATCTTTACATCTTTAAGATGATGGAGTGAAGACAGATGTGAATATTTAATGGATTTCCTGGTTTGCAGTTTGAATGTCTTTGGTGATGACATAGACATCAGTGTCACAGTCATAGTTATTTCCCCAGAGAAGAGCATAGAGACATTCATTTTCTGCTTACGGGGTTTTTTAAGATAGGCTTTATAAGAATCTGGGCAGTAAGATTTTAGTTATTGGTGACCCCAAGTCAGGAAAGTATGATAAAAATTAAAAACATTAGTTATGAAAGTTGTAGCCAGGTATTAGAGAAAAGCAGAAGAAATGAAAAGTTAGTAAAAATTGATATGTGCAAGACGGCAGGACATAGTCCAGTATGTAGGTTGCTAACAAAACCTCAAAGACAATTTATTAATTGTCCTATTGGATTCAAATCTAATAGCCCACAGGGATGTATTATAGTTTTCCACTGAATCATAAAGCTTCTTTCTAGTCACTCCCTCCTTTTTAATGCTTATTTAGTTAATAAGTCTGGAATCATTAGGTTTGGCCTGATTATTTACATAATGGTGACAACAAGGGGAATTGACCACATAGGACTTTTAAAATCTTTTTTGCTGTATTTTTAATTTAAAACATTAGATTAGACTTTCAAAATCTTTTCAAAGCTAGAAAGCCAAGCCAGGAAATCACTACCAGATATCATCTGCCAGATTTTGCCTATATATTTAGATAATTTTTTTGAGATCCCCCAAATATCCTGAGGTTTCTAGGCCTGACAATAAGACTTTCCTCCCTTATTGTACGATTAGAAACCCTATAATAAGTTACCAGACTGGTTTTCTCAAGAGGGCTTTGCAAGGATTGACTCCATAAAATAAACTTTTTGTTAAGACTGATTATATCTGATTCTATATACATCATTCTCAAATATGACATTCCAGTCAAAGCCTTTGTTATATAACCAGTGTTTCCAATTATGTCTTTTTACAAGGAAGACAGATTCTTATTGAACTTATGCAAACAATTATATTGCAGTGAAAATGAGATCACTCAATAAGAGTTTCCAAATTCTGGAAGGAACAGAGAAAAATAAATTTTATATTTCTGTTATAAATATATAATCTACTAATTGTTCCTTAATAGAGATAACTTAAGAGAAATGGGAAAGGGGTTTCTTATATCCAGAAAATGGAACATTAAAGAATCAGCCAATTTTCAAACAAAAAACCGCAAAATATTATAATTATTCTTCATAAGTTCATTCAGTCCCATGTAATTGCTTCTTATTCTGTTTGATCTTGTGTCAGCAATTCTCTACTAGAGTTCTGCAACTCCTTACTTAGGCCAGTGATATGGTTTCAAGGTTATTTAAGCAATTCTTCAGAAGCCTGTACCCTGGAGTACTAGGCATAGTTCTTTCTATGAGTGTCTGAGATGCTCCATTTCTGTTGAAGTACTTTATGTCTCTTTTTGATGGAAGTTCTCTGGCATGCAGCTATGGCAAACACTTTCAGAAATAAAATAAAAATAAAACAAAGACTATCTGTGGATGACAAAAGACAAAATAGCTGTGGTGAAGGATCTGATAAATATTCATTGCAAAAATAATGCAATTGACCAAGTACTTTGGTTATTTCTGTAGCATACCACATTTTAAAATGATAATTGGAATTATGGTTGAAAATGTTATACCAGAACATATCATGACCTATGAGGGTGTTTACATATTCATATGAACTTAATACAAATTTTTGAAATATCTATATTAATATTATTTGTCCATGCAAGTATAACCTAGGAGATGATAAGCATCTCTTCTTATTTGAAAATGCTTTATAAGCAATTTAACACATTAAGTAAACCTAATTATATTTAACATCTTTTTTGAATAGAAAGAAAGAATATAGTCTTTGTTATTTTTCAGGGGCACTCTGGGAAATCTCAAGGTCAGTTCTAGATCAAGATTTCATTTAGAATTTGACCTTTGGAAGGCAAAATATCAAAAGTTGTCAAAATGTCAAAAGGTTTGAACACTTGACTACAGAAAATCCCAGGTTACTGTAAAACAATACTTAGGTACCTATTAAACAAAGTGACAATTTAAAAAAATCTAAAGTAACTATAAGAGAAAACGTGGTTGTTAAAAAATATATTTCTTTTAAAAAGTGAGAAGATTTTGTTCTCCTAAATAATCAGTGGCATGATAAATTAAACTAAAGCATAGGAGATTATTCTGATATACAAATCTTGATTTTACAGGTAGACTACTTAAGAGGTAAAGGAAAACCTTTTACAATCTTTATCAAAAGGAGACCAATAATTTTTTTAAAAAGAAAACTTTAGTTTTACATCAGTGTATTTTTGTCAAGTTCATTTAAAAGAATCTTATAAATAAATCTATTTACCCTTAGCCAGCTTTGACCAAGCAGTATAAAATTACTCCTCTTCAAATCTTCTACAATTTTTTAGAGCCATTTAGTTTTTATCCTCTGTTTTTCTCTTTCTCATTCTGGAAAAGTTCATTTTATTTTGGAATAAAATTACTCTCTTTTTTTCTTTAGCAAAAATACATCCTTTATATCTTGTATACTTTTTATTGTTAAAAACACATTCTACATTTCTTGCACACTTTGCATACAAAGTTATTTCCCTTCATCCTCATTATTTCTAGTAGTTTTATTTTTATATATCGATTATAATTTCTAACCATTAATAATACTTTTTAGCAGAGAAAACTAGGAAGTAGGTAACCACAAATTATCTGTCATATATAAAGATTCTGTAACAGATTTAGCGAATTCTAAACATCACTTTACAATTGTATAGGTATATATTTCCTCATATTACAATTTTTCAGTATGGTAGTAAGAATATTTTTACAATAGACTTGAATATATTTAACATTTCTGTGACATATAAAAATAAGTAACTAGAATATATCATCTTAAACTTATACATACTTTAGTATTTAATCTTACTTAGAAGTGATCTAATTATTCAATTAATATTTATTATTTAACTTATAACTTTAAGGTTGCAAGTTACTAAAAATATTTTGAAAACTATTTTTAGCATATATAACATTAAATAAAACTAGCCCTCATCTCAAGTAATTTCCCTTTTAGCTATTTTTACAGCATATGCATGTTAGAAATTTATCAAAAAGAAAAAAGGTAAATACATTTTGGTCTTGTTCTGTTTTTTACTACTGCACTTAATATACATGAAGTAATTTATTTTTTCTGTCTTTACTTGTACTTTTGTTCTTTGAATAAGTCTATAACTTTTATTATCTTAAACACCAAGTATATAATATTACATCATTTTATTAGTAAACTCAAGTAGAGGAAAAACGTATACTTGATAGAAGTTAGGACATGCTATCCCAAAATACGTCACCTTGGAATATTAAATATTTTAAGCTGAAGGAATGGAGCAGCCTTACTTCTGAAGATGAAAAGACATTGAGAGGAATCTCAATATAGAAGCCATGCTAAGTTTCTTTCAGTTTACTACACTTAGCTCATAGCCTTTGTCCTAACACATACTTTCACAACTTTCCAATCTTTAAACGTAACATGAGAACACTCAGGCTTAATTTCTTCAGGTCTTCATTTTCTTATGAAAGCTCCCATGTCACATAAAACATATTAAATGCATTTTATGCATTTGATGCATTTTTATGTTGTTCAATCTGTCTTTTGTTACAAAGTCCTAGCTGAAAGCTTTGAAGGGTAGAATAAAAATATATTTTTCCTCTCCTACATACTTAATCTTAATAACTCAGGAGACTTATCCATGTTTATTAATCAATAGTGACAAACTACTCTTATTTACCAATATTTACCTAAATAACTGAACTTGAAAAACATTTGGGTTAGTTTCTATATTTCTGGGAGTTTAAGGAATACTTATATAAGTGCATATTTATCTCTAAGCCAATCAGAATAGTTCTTCTTTACAGGAGTTTAGGAATTAATTTGATAATGCTGCCTGATAGTTTAAAAAAATCACATATACATAAAATACATCCACAAACATACAAACAGATTCAAATGGAGATGATGACTTTTTTCTAAAATTTTAGCCATGAGTTTAATAAACATAGTAATATAAAACTCATTGATTTATATAAAATAGCTGACTTTCATCTTTGCTCTGCTTCATATTTTTATCTGAATTGTGTTGCTAGCAGGTGAAACAAGTTTCCTGTCCAATAATATTTTTTATCTATGTTCATGGAGAATATTTTTAATATGTTCTTTTGGCCTTATATGTAGTTGTTTTTCAAATCCTTTGGGAATTTCCTATGCGGAGACAAGGAGTCTAAAATTCAAGTGAGTATAGAGAGCTTAGGAGATAAAATGAGAAGGGAAAATCTGGCAAGAATACACAGAGGTGTGGAGGAGATATACGGATATGCAGGAGGACATATGAAAGATGTCAAGGGGTCTGAATGAAAGATTGAAGGTTGTGATGCGGGAAGGAGAAGCAGAGATTATTGGAAAGGAAAAGTCATGGATGAGCAAGTTTAGGAAGATTTAAGTTTCTCAAAGAAGATAATAGAGTTCTGATTATTCTTATTGAAATCATGACAACCAGAAAGAAAGTCAACAGAGTTAGCACTTCAGTGGGCTAAAACATATAGTCATGAGGGGTTCAAGAAAGACAGTTTCAGTTAACTGAAAATTTTCTATGGGAGAAGCAGAATCAAATCTCAGAGCCAGTGAGGGAATATCCATTCAAAACAAGATATTATAAATAACTTTCATCCAGGAGTTAACTTTCAAACATAGAACTTCAATACAACTTCACAGAATATACTCAGAATCTTACGAATCAAGATTCATCCTTATAGTGCTTCAATGGACTGTCATTCAGAGTACTGGCTCAGGAGTTGAACTCACCAGTGGATGTCTGATCAATAAATCAGGAGTAATTTGGAATCAGTGGTATGCACTTAGGGTTCTGGATGAGAAGTCTGAGTATCCAGCAATATGTATGATGTTGTCTAATTTGTGGTCTCATAATTGTTGAAAAATTATTCTGACACGTATTAAAATGGTAAAGAAGGCCGGGCTAGGTGGCGCAGCCTGTAATCCCAGCACTTTGGGAGGCCAAGGTGAGTGGATTGTCTGAGCCTGCAGGTTCAAGACCTGCCTGGGCAACTTGGCGAGACCTCATCTCTACAATAAATCAAAAATCAGCCGTGTGTGGTAACGCGTGCCTGTAGTTCCAGCTACTTGGAAGGCTGAGGCTGAAGGATTGCCAGAGCCCAGCAGGTCGAGGCTGCAATGGTCAGGAGTGTGCGACTGCACTCCAGTCTGGGCAACGGAGTGAGATTCCAACTAAAAAAAAAATGGTAAAGAAAACTTTATTTAGGATTATTGCAACAGATGTCAGGGCAAACACAAACGAGATTAGAGATTCTGCTCAACTCCAAACACAGCAAAGATAGCTGGGATTTTATAGACAATGAGCAGAGTGAGGAGGTCAGTACACAAAATTAGTAAGAGAGCCTGGTATTGTTACAAGAACAGGCATATGGACCAATGGAGCAGGATAGAGATTCCGAAACCAAAATCTCAATTTTTCAACCAGTTCATCTTCAACAAAGCCTCCATCAACAACCACTGGGGAGAGGAGAACTTATTCAGCAAATGGTGCTCAGAAAACTGGTTGACCACATGCAGAAGATTGAAACAGGACCCCAACCTATCACCATACACACAAAAAAATTAACTCTAAATGAATCAAAACCTAAAGGTAAAACCTCAAACTATAAGAATCTTAGAAAACGCAGGAGACACCCTTACAAAAATCAGAGTAGGCAACCAATTCCTGATCAAAACTCCAAGTGCCCATGCCATAAGAGATAAGATAGACAAGTGAGACCTCATCAAACTGAAAAACTTCTGCAAAGGAAATGAACCATGAAGAGAGTGGGAAGACAGCAAACAGAATGGAAAAAAAAAATATTTGCCAACTGTATATCTAACAAAGGCCTAACAATCAGGATCTACAAGGAACTCAAACATGCTGAAAGGAAAAAAAACAAACAGCCCCATTAAAAAGTGGGCAAAAGACATAAAGAAACACTTATCGAAAGGAGATATACCGGCAGCCAATAGACACGTGACAAAGTATTCAGCCTCACTAATCATCAGAGAAATGCATATCAAAACCACTTTGAGATGCCACCTAACCCCAGTAAGAATGGCCATCATTAATAAAATAAACAACAGACACTGACAAGGATTTGGAGAAAAAGGAACACTTCTATAACTGCTGGTGGGAACGCAAACTAGTTCAACCTCTATGGAAAACAGTGTGGCAATATCTAAAAGAACTAGAAACGACCTTCCATATGACCCCGCAATTCTTCTACTGGGAATGTACCTGGAGGAACACAAATCACTCTATGAAAAAGATACCTACGCAGGCATGCTTATTGAAACACTATTCACAATAGCAAAAATATGGAACCAACCATGCTGCCCATTGAAATTGGACTGGATTTTAAAAATGTGGTACATATACACGAGGGAATAATAATACACAGCCGCCAGGCTCGGTGGCTCAGCCTGTAATCCCGCGCCTTTGGGAGGCTGAGGTGAGTGGATTGCCTGAGCCCGCGGGTTCGAGACCCGCCTGGGCAAGTGAGACCTCATCTCTACAATAAATCAAAAAATCAACCGGGCGTGGTAGC
>CAUYQG010171668.1:0-41814 GCA_963574415.1 Tarsius wallacei | reverse complement strand
GGAAACAATACTGGCAGATTTAACTGGAGATGGTCTGTGTTCACCGGATTAAGAATTCATCTGATCTCCCACATTAACTCTGTGGGGATACAAATTACTTTGGGAGTTTTAGCATTCTGTGTCTGCCTCCTAGTCAGGCCTCTGCAATTCTTCAGGTTAAGTATGAAATTCCCAGTGTCTAGTATGATGCTGAATGTAGAGCATGTGCTTAAAACATGGCAGGAGAAACAGGTCAGATTTGCATGAGTATCAAATAAGCCCACTAGGGACATTGTCAAAGAGGATTTGGGGAGTAATGAGCAGACCTCAGAATACAGGAGTTAAGACTGAAAAGATAATAGGAGTTTTCCAGGAGTACCTTAGATAGACAGAAAGCTCATGTTGAAATAAGAAATAATCCAATGTTGGAGCTTTATCCTTGGCTGCAGATTAAGGTGAAGGCAGAGAGTGTACTAAACTTTTAGGTGCTACTCAAAAGTCCTCCAACTCAGCCTTGGGAAAGCGTGTAACAAGTTCCTTGAGAGGCATTAGGAAACAAAGAATGAGGTCGCCCTTCCAGGAGTCTTGAAAAAGCAAGGGGGGAGAAGTCAATGGGTAAGCACTTTGGGACTTTCACAGTAAGGTGTAAGGGCAGAAGGAAACCAGGATCTACCCCAACTACACACTTGGCTATAGGACTGGACTCGAGGGTTGGGTATGACATTCCCATTCCCGGATCCTACCCTGGACTTGATATAGAAATAGTGTGATTCACCAAAAAGGCCTAGACTGGCTGATTGGTAACATTAGCTACCCATCAGGGACGGCGGGTGGTTGAATGAAGAGAGAAGTACCACAGGCAGAAGCATGAAGAGGTTAATTGTTGCCAAGGAGAATGTGTGAGCCCCCTGGGGTCTATCTGGGAATGGGATGGCCTTCAGGGAAAAAGCCCAATGTTTTTCTGGGCTCAGACCTGAAGAGCAGCTCTGGAACATTAGACAATTAAGTTCGGGAACTTGCCACTTGGTGCTTAAGTTGGCAGCCCTGTACACACAACTCCATAAGGTTTCATAACCATGGTATATCAGTGTCTCACAGCTGTGTTTGTGTCGGTGTGTGTTAGTGTCTTGCTGAGTGGTGTTCATTATTGTTGTTGCATGTCTGTGTGTGCTGTTGTGGGAATGTTGGGATTTGAATCAGAGCAACAAACAAACATTACATTTCTTGTTAAACATGACAAGAGTGAGAAACCATCAAGAGAATGGGGAGATAACCTACAGAATGGAAAAAAAAAAAACTTGCCAAGAGTGGAAGTGAAATCAGGGACATGCTAGTTCAAGTTTATGGTGACAATACTGTGAAGAAAAGTGCAGTGTGCAAATGGATTAAATATTTTTCTGAGGGGAGAGAAAGCGTCCCCTCAAAAGAGAGGTCAGGATAGCTAGTAATGAGCAGAACTAATTGAAAACATTGCAAACATTTGTCAAATTGTGAATCAAAATCATTGGCTGACTGTGAGAAGTATAGCAGACCAAATAAACATGAAAAGAGAAACAGTTAGAAAAATCTTAACTGAAAATCTCGGCATGAGAAAAATGTGTTCAAAAATGGTCCTGAAGGAGCTCTTGCGTCATGCCAATGTACCAGCTCACATAGAACTGTCTGTGAGGCAGTTTTTAGCCAGCAAACAAATAACTGTATTGGAACACTCTCCCTACTCACCTGATCTGGCTCCCAATGTTTTTTTCTTTACCTGAAGACAAAGGAAATAATGAAAAGAAGACATTTGATGACATTCAGGACATCGAGAGTAATATGACAACAGCTCTGGTGGCCATTCCAGAAAGTTCCAGAATCGCTTTGATGAGTGGACTAGGGACTGGTGTCAGTGCATCACTTCCAAAGGGGAGTATTTCAAAGATAACCATAGTGATAGTCAGCAATGAGGTATGTAGCACTTTTTCTAGGGTGAGTTTGGGAACTTGTGAGGCCTTGTATTACTACTGTAGTGGATTTACTCCCACTGTAATTATACAGAAATTTACTCACATTACCACTTAGACATACAGGAAAAAAAAGTGCAGTTAATTTATTTTTGTCTCTAATTGATCAAGAGTCCTTCATGGAAGCTGAGGCATAGAGAAAAAGTTTTTTTTTTTTCAGTCTCCCTTTCAAATTTCTGGAGAAAGATTCCTGCCCTGCACCACTCTGAAACTTGACCACATCAAAATGAATTTGATGGCAACTTGTAGCTAGGCAGAGAAAAACCTTGATGCTCCACTGTTTTGGATGCCTTAGGTCCTCCTTAAGAAGTGGCCTGGATGAATCTCAGAAGTTCCCATGAGCCCCCGGGCAGGTGGATGAGCTGCCAAGAATAGACCTGTCATTGGACTTACTTTGGATTAAGTTGAGGTGATCCTTCAGAGGAAGTCAGGTGTAAAGAGCCTAGCAGGGAGCTCAATGGAGAATGAGAAGCATATTGGTCTTTTTCACGAGCTGCCCTAGATTTTCTTGACTTCTAGTTCCTTCTTCACAGAGGGGACTAGCTGCTGTCATCTTGCCATCATAGCTGACACATCTTATATCTCATTGGAAAACATAGAATTGTCTTTCAGTGTGATTCAACAACATGTAAGCAATCTTATTAGGAGACTAAACAATAAATATGATGAATGTTATGTCTAAATAACTCCCAAAACAAGATACCTCTTTAATAATGAAATCTTGACACAGGAAAGTTACCATTGCATTGGGAACATAACTTGATCTTTTAGCTTTATCTGCTCTATGTATAAATGAAATCTGAGTCTACCTTTAGTAGAAGTATTTACATTATGAATGCTGCTCTCTAAACATGAGTCAAGTAGTAAAAAACTATGTTAAGTCTGTAATGAGCTCTTCCATCTAAGCTAAGGTTCATAAAAAATGTGGATGATAAACTTTACTATAATGTTATAGTCTACTTTTTTTCATCTTATCTGATAAAAGAGAGAAGGTACCATTTGGGACAACATAATGATACTATCATGTTTTAGAATTTAAAGATCTAAAATTAGTAATTTTCATCACTTTGCCTTTAAAAATATGCACAGTTTTACTGCCTAGGGACATAATTAGTATCTGGTTATCAGCAGGACAGGGAAAAGTGAGGCTAATTAAATAAGTTAGAAATGGCCTAGTCTTTCCTAAACTTTTCAGTCAGCAATTGCAAAGTCAAGTTAAATGAAAAATATGAAGACAGGAAATACAGATTTTTGAGAGAAGAATGATGTGACCAAGATAGAGAACAGTATGTTTTGAGTCAATTTGAGTTGACTGTAAGAGGTAACTTCTAGAAGAAAAGAAAAAGAGATATTTATTCTTGAAAGCTTTTCTCCGCCATATTAGGGACCATGAATATTTTCCCATCAAAAGAGAAAACAAGGA
The DNA here is from genome assembly GCA_963574415.1 of Tarsius wallacei. NCBI lineage: Eukaryota > Metazoa > Chordata > Mammalia > Primates > Tarsiidae > Tarsius > Tarsius wallacei. The sequence goes on along the minus strand of CAUYQG010171668.1, from coordinate 38,409 downwards.
AAACTACTCTGGCAAAGAATTTCCCTAAATTACAGTGTCCATATTTTGAACTTTTCAGCACATTGTTCACAAAATAATTAATAACCTAGAAACTGTTACAGATTGTGCACTCTAGAAGTGGGAAAGCCCTACAATAAATTTTTGATCACTTCCCTATGTATTGTTTACATTATGTTTTCCTATCTATCCAGTCCCCTGTTGCCTTGAATTAGGTGGCAAAGGTATGTTTGATTATGGTCGATTTCTGCCCTAAGGTTAATGACTAATGTTTGTGATCTGAAACAGGGATATTACATTGATCGTGTCAGGAATGCCCCCAGCTGTGCCAAAAAGGTGTCAAAATGCCAATAACCAAGTGTGTGGTGAAAGTCATGGAGACTCTATCTGGCCACTTGGTGGGCAGATCATAAACTCTTAATCAGTGGTACTTGGGCTGGGAAAGCCTCATAATTTATCCACACATGTCTTTTCTTCTGTATACCACACCCCATCAATTCACAGCCTAGGGCTTTAAACATTTTCACGAGCAAATCTCAAGGTATTTCTTTCTAACTCCCCTGTAAATAGGTGGTAAAGAGAGGCATCTCCTTTGCTTTCAAAAGTCTAATTATTTTAGACCTCCAAGGCAGCTCACCCATTTTCATCTTTTTACAAGTAAAATACTCATATAAATTGAACATCTTTAAAATGATATTCTCTTCAGATGATTTGAATCATAAAGTTAAATTTAAATCTCCCAATTATCACACGATGTAGCTGTGTGTTGTGGTGGACTTCAGAATGTTTACATAATTTCTAATACTTAATCTGCTGGCGGATACAAAGACTGTCCCAATGCTCCACTGGTCTGCTTTTAAAGTGGATTTAAACTTTTGTATTTGTTTAATTAAACTTAATTTTCATGATCATTTCAAAGGATATCTCTTTCTTTCTCTCATTCAACATTTATTGAGAGCCTACCATGTTCCAGGCAGAATTCTGACATGTAGTACTTACATTTTCTGAGATGTTAGTGGAGAGAAAAGGCAGGTGTGTGAACTTTGTTTTTCTATCATTCTCTATTAGATTTGGGCTAGTTTTATATGTCAACACTTTCTGTATCACAAGTAGTCAGTGAGATTTGGAGCATGTACACTTAGACACGGTGGTCTTTGAGTAAGAGGAGAGCCATGACAATTTGTTGCATTGTTCTTGTGTAGTATTCAGGCGTGTTGTTTCTCTATACATCAGAACTGAGGGGAACAGTTCTTTTTCCTTTTCAAGTTTATTTCATCTCACTCCATCACCTATCAGTCAAATAATTAATCTGCCTACCATGTCTTGAATAACTGTGATTCAAATCTTCCATAGTTCATATCTGAGACAATGTTAAAGGGGAAAAAATTCATGGAAAGGTAAATTTCTGTAACCTCCCTATGGTTCCCCTATTCTGTCTTCAGCTTCCTTTTTTCCTTTCATCAACCCTACCATTATTAGCTCTACTTTTAGTTAACTGAGGAGAAAAATGGAAGGCATGGGGCAAGTTCACACATGAGTTGTGGCTTGTAGCACTTATAGGGAGAGACTCCTCAAACACCAGAATTTAATTATTAAAAAATTGTGTACTTATTTTTACATGTTTAAACTGCAGTCATCTTCAAAGTACTCTCCGTTTGATGTAGTACACCTATTGAGATGCCTTTTTTCACTGCTCAAAACAGTTTTTGAACTTGTTGATTTTGATGCCTTTTAGCGCTTCTGCCATTTTTTGTTTCACCTCTTCCACATCAGCAAAATATTTCCCTTTGAGGACTTTTTCATCCAGGGAAACAAACAAACAAAAGTCTCTTGGGGGCAGATCAGGCAAACAGGGAGGGTGGGCCACAGGCGTCATGCTGTTTATGGTCAAAAACTGCTGAACGTTCAGTGCAGTATGAGCAGGTGCGTTGTCATGGTGGAAGAACCAGCCACCAGTTTGCCACAACACTGGATGTTTCTTTTACAAGTTGTGATGCAACCTTCTCAAAACTTCCATATAAAAACTTCGGTCATTTGATGTGGAGGAATAAATTCTGAGTGTAGTACAAGGGCCCCACCCTCCAAAAGATAATTCCAGTTTTCTTTGGATCTCCCCTCCTACATTTTTAGATGGAGACTTTTCCAATGTCCTTGTTGAACTCATGCTACAACTGTCTCCTGTTAGTAGCAGAATACAGTTGCAGGATGTGCTAGGTGTTCATGTTGGATGCTTTGCAGTTCTGTCAATATCCCCCGCTGTTGGAATCATTATCAGACATGAGAGATTTGAGTCAGAGGTTAGAAGGCATTTATACTCAAGTCTTCTCCCAGCCATGGCTGAAGAATTTTTCTTGTTTTCAGATTTTAACTATCAGCGAATAATAATGTTCTTTCTCCAGAAATATGATGTAATATCTTAAGTTTTAATTATCAAAACATACTGTCCAAAAGCATTTGAATTCTATTCCTGCCTTCAGAGTCTTTCTCTGCTGTTGGCTATGCACACTGACCAGGGAGTTGTTAATTTCTTAACATAAATATATGAGAAATGGGGTTTCTATAAAAGTAAGTAAATTGTGAAAGATATAGTTTTACTTTTTAAAAAAGCCTGAAATAGCTGCATTTCAAAATAAAAAATCTTCATCTTTGTATAAAAATGTTTAATTTTTCTTCAAAAAAAGAACACGTACAATGCAAGCAAAAGCAATATTGACTAAATAAATATACTCTGAATGCATGACTTTTCAAAGCATTACCATCTCTTTGTATAGTTTTGGTAAAACATACTCGAAATGAAATTTAATTTACATGAAGTAATATGTGTACAAATTAGAATCTGATAACATTAATTACAAAACCACATAATCAGAGCAGCATATTTGGTGAGTGACTATTTCATTTGGGATTTTCTGGAGCCTATCAAAGATTTGGTAGCTTTATAAGCTTTTACACACACATACACACACACACACACACACACGCGCGTCTGGAATAAAACGTGTATAAAACATTTACCCCGAAGAGATAGGTGTTCATGGAAGTAAGTGCCACAGTGTATCTTGATTCCAATTTCTGATTTTTACCCTTCAGATTTCTCTTTGACTACAATTTCAAATTAGCTATCAGTGAAAATGAAATCCTATCTCAATTAAAATTCCGTACTCACTACATAGGAAGGGAAGCTGCCACACCAGACACGTTGAAAATCAGTTACATTATTTTTAGGAAACTGTGGCACATCATTTATTTCTCCATTACCATTTCCCAGAGGAATGATGACTCAAAGTTGTGGTTTAGTTAACTAAAACAGATTACTAAGTTAGCATAAACTCAATCAGTGGGAAACCTGGCAGCCAGCATTGTTATTTATGATGTGCCAGTTGCAAAATCATGTTCCTATTTTGAAGTTTTACTAATAAGCCCCATTGCTAACTTCTGGGAAGAAAAAAAAACTATTCTAAAATATTTGCATATAAAAATAATTTTATAATATATTTATGAAAAGGTTTCATGGCTAGTATGAGATATATATTGATACAGAATTATTTGGCAAAAATTTACTAAACTAAATAATTATATATTGCAACTGTGAAAAACAAAGTGAATGAAAAAGGGTGACCATTGACTTACAAGAAACAGATCTTTAAATATTATTTTTAAGACATTTCAACATGAAAAGATTCACATCTAACTTTTTAAAATTTAACTATAGTTATCGTAAAGTTGCCTCTTTTCTTTTACGCTTTGTATTTATTTCAACTATTCTTCATTATGAAGATATTTTTAGAATACTGGCAAATGAATGTGACCACCGGCTTCTGTATATAGGTAGGTTGGGAAAGTCAATTTTGTTAATTTAACAGCACTGAAAAAATAGAAAATATGAATCTATAATGCCTTTGATATATTTAAAGTAGGAGAGAAACTTTGTAAACATGTCTATAAAAATATTTTACCATAATAAATTAATCTGTTCAGATGTTATCTATGCCTAAATTTCATTATTGTTTCAGTAACAGTTATTTCCAACAGAAAAGACTAATATTAACAGTTATAATTTGCTATCTAAATTTATAAATTAGAAGCAATATAAAATGTCTCTATGAATATCATTTCCACACTAAAATATGTATTGGCATTTTTAGGGTTGTAGAAAAAGCAGACATTCAATTCAATCCAACAAGCGCTTAGAAAGTTTCTACCATGCACTAGGAGCTATTCTAAATGAGGAACGCAATAAAAAGGATAAGTGGCACATGTTATCAGGAACCTTACAAATAGGTAAAATAGATAAGTTATGCTCCCACGAGTAATGTTATTTGTAACAATACAAAGTTGGATGCAGTTGTTGAGAGGTTGCTATCTTAGAACTTTGGAAAAGAAAGCTAGAATGTAGGCTCCAGTGTTTAGGAAAGTCTTCATGGATAAGGAGGGATTTAACCCGAAAAAAGTGTGGACATTTCAGTTAGTAGAATGAGAAAGGATGCCAAGACCAGACTAAGAAGAACTTGTTTAGAAAGTTAACGTGAAGAGCCAATCTGCTGAAATAAAGGAAGGCTAAGAGAATAATGAGAAATGAGTGTGTGTGGAAAGAAAATCTAGTTTTGATGTAATTTGAAGAGTTCTAAATACTTTTATAATACGACCATTTCTGTATTCTAGATTTAGCTAGTAAAATTGGTTTCTATCTCATAAGCCTTGGCGATACTGAAAGACCTGAGGAATGCAATGTTTTGGAAAGATTAATCCAATGGTGATATTTAGGATATATTGGTGGGGAAAAGAATAGAGGCAAAAAAAACCCTAAAATAATGAAAACATGTAGTTACTATCAGTACATACATGGAAAGCAGTAGAAGTGGTAAAAGGGGGTGGATGGTAAAGAGGTGTTCAAGGACTATTTTATCCTCCATTTAGCAAGACAGTTTTCTTCAAGGGCTTAACTAAAATTTTTCTTTTATGTTCTGCAGTTGTGATAGATTAAAGATGACTGCAGGGTCTTTGCCTCATCTCTCATTGAGAAGAGGAATTTAGCTCTCCTCTCCTTAAGTTGTGTCTGGGTTTATGGAGACTTGCTTGAACAACAGAAAGCAGCACAAATGGCATTCTGAGACTCCTGGGATTGCAGATTACCAGTCAAAAAGGACACACAGCTTCTGCCCAGTCTGCCTGGAACACTTGCTCTAGAAACTTGGCTGCCCTAGGAGAAGCCCCCGTGGAGGGGAACCAAGGCCCCAGACAACAGCTACAGCTGGGTTCCCACCCAACAGCCAGTACCCACCTGCCAGCCACGGAAGTGAGCTGCCTTGGACATGAGTCCTCCAGCCCTGTAGAGCCACACCGGTGTGATTCGCGAAAAGCAGAAACAAGCTGTCCAGCTGAGCTCTTCCAAGATTCTGGCACACAGAATTGTAAACAAAACTGTTTCAAGTCCCCAAGCTTAAATGCACTTTGTTATGCAGTAGTAGATACTTGGGATAGGAGTAAATAAAAAGTAAATCCCAGTAGATACCTGGGATAAGAGAAATAAATAGGCGTATCCACTACTATTTACTGTTTATTTACTCCTATCCCAAGTCAATGTAGAACCAATTAAGAAGATCTAATTACAGGTGACATGTTTTTGTTTCCAATTATTATTATTATTGAAACATTAAATCCTTCCTGAGTACAAGGGATTCAGAAGAAATGGAAGTAGTAACAGGAAAAATCTTGACTGTGTTATAAGGCTCAGAGAAGATAAAATTCTGTTAACACAACGTTCTGGAAGCACAAAAGAAAATGTATTCAAAATTTTACAGCATTGAAATCCATGAGTGCTCTTCTTTCTTTCCTTTCTCACCAAAATTTATTAGAAAATAATGTGTGTATTCCCCACTGATGTTATTTAAGTGCTATTGTCTCCTCGTGAGATATATAGTGAGTTTATTTGTTTATTTATTTATTGCCATGATGAGAACACTTAAGCTCTGCTCTCTTACCATGCTTCAAGCATATAATACACTACCATTAACTATGGTTACCATGCCGTAAATTAGATCTCTAGAACTGATTCATCATATGACTAAAAGTTTTTACGTTTTGACAAACATCCCCCTGTTTTCCCCACCGTCAGCCCCTGGCAACTACCATTCTACTCTGTCTCTTTAAATTCAGCTTTTTTTAGATTCCACATGTAAGTGATATTGTGCAATATTTGTCCATCTGTGTTTGGCTTACTTTACTTAACATAATGTCCTCCAAGTTCACCCACCATGTCCAGATGCAGCATTTTCTTCTTTTTAAAGGCTGAATAGTATTCCATTGTGTGTGTATGTCACATTTTTTTTTTACCCATTCATCTGTTGCCAGACATTTGGGTTGGTTCTATTTCTTGGCTATTGTGAGCAATGCTGAAATGAACATGGGAGTATAGATATCTCTTCAGCATACTGATTTTATTTCCTTTGCATATATATATATATAGATATATACATGCATATATATCTATATATATATACAGAATTAAGTTTTTTTCATTTTTGAGGAGCCTCAAGATACCATTTTTCATAATAACTGTACCAATTAACATTTGTACCAACAGCATTGCAGAGTTCTTTTTTCTCCACACCTTCATTGCTACATTATCTCTTGCTTTTTTGATAATGGTCATCCTAACAGGTGTGACATGATGTCTGATTACAAAGCTATAGAATCAAGAGTATGATATCGGTATAAAAACAGACATATCAAGCAATGGTGCAGAATAAAGAGCCCAGAAATAAACCCATGCATATCCAGTCCACTAATCTTTGGCAGGGATGCCAAGAATACACAATAGGGAATAGGTAGTCTCTTCAATAAATGATATTGATGAATGATTTTGGTTTTTTTCTGTATGATTAGTGATGAACACGTTTTCATATATGTTGGTTATTTGCATGTCTTCTTTGGGAAAAAAGTCTACTCAAGTCCTTTGCCCGTTTAAAAACCAAGTTACTTATTTTTTTGCTTGAGTTATATGAGTTCCTTATATATTTTGGATATTAAGCCCTTGTCAGATATGTGATTTTCTCCTCATCCATAGATTTTATTTTTATCTTGTTGATTATTTCCTTTGTTGTGCAGAAGAAGCTTTTTAGCTTGATGTAGCCCCGTTTGTTTATTTTCGCTTTTGTTGCTTGTGCTTTTGGTGTTATATACTCCCCCCAAATTTCCAAGACCAAATCAAGAAGTTTATTCACTATATTTTCTTAGAAGAATTTTACGGTTTCAGGTCTTACATTTAAGTCTTTAATCCATTTTGAATTGGGTTTTGTGCATGTTTAAGATAAGGGTCCAGGTTCATTATTTCGTATGTGGATAACCTGCTTTTCCAATATTCTTTCTTGAGGAGACTATCTTTTCCCTATTGTGTATTCTTGGCATTCTTGTCAGAGACAAGTTTTTTGGATATGCATGGGCTCTCTATTCCGTGCCATTGGCTTATTTATCTGTCTTTATGCCAGTACTGTACTGATTACTATATATTTGTAGTATGCATTTGAACCTCAAACAACATGGGTTTGAACTTCATGGCTCCACATATACAAAGATTTGTTTTCAATAAAAATTATGCTTAGTGTGCCTGACTCTCCAATCTCCCCTTCCACCTCCTCTACCTCTTCTGTCTCTATTGCTTCTGAAACAAGGCCAATCCTTCCTCTTCCTCCTCATCCTCAGTCTACTCAACATGAAGATGATCGTAATGAAGATCTTTATTATGATCCACTTCCACTTAATAAATAGTACATATGTTTTTTTCTGATGATTTTCTTAACAACGTATTCTTTTCGATAGCTTGCTTTATTGTAAGGATACAGTATAAAATACATATAACATACATAATGTGTTAATCAGCTGTTTCTGTTATCAGTAAGGTGTCTGGTCAACAATAGGCTATTAGTTAAATTTGGGGGGAGTCAAAAGTTATATATAAATTTCCAACTACAAGGGGGATTAGTGCCCCTAACTGTTGTGTTGAGAGTCAATTGTAGTTTGAAATTAAGAAGAAACTATCCAGCTCTGTTCTTCTGTCTCAAGATTACTTTAGCTATTTGAGGTCTTTTGTGGTTCCATGCAAATTTTAGAATTTTTTTTTCTACCTCTGGGCAATTGGCATTGGGATTTTGATGCAATCGCAATGAATTTGTAGATCACTTTGAATTTTATAGATATTTTGAAGTGTTAATTCTTTTAGTACATAAACATGGAATATTTTTCCATGTATTTGTGACTTCAACTTCTTTCATCCATGTTTATGTTTTTAATGTATGTCTATTTTACTCTTTTTGATTGTATTGTAAATGGAATTATTTTTCTTAATTTCATTTTCAGATAATTTATTGTTAGTGTATAAAAATGCAACTGATTTTTTTAATACTGTTCCTTTGCTAAATTTGTTTATTAGTTCTAAGAGTTTTTTGGTGAAGTCTTTTGGGTTTTCTATATATAATTTAGAAGTATATATTTCTATATATAATTTCTATATAATTGTCTGGCAAACAGAGACAATTTTACCTTGTCCTTTCCATTCTGGATCCCTTATATTTTTCTTGCTTTATTCCTTGTATAGGACTTTCAGCACTATGTTGAATACAAGCGGCAGGGGTGCAGCATCCTTGTATCTTTCCTGATTTTGGAGGAAAAGTTTTCAGTTATTTTTTCTATTGAGTATGGTTTTAGCTGTAGACTGGTCATATATGACCTTTATTAATAGAGTTGAGGTACATTTTTTTCTGTACCAAATTTGCTGAGAGTTTTTAATCATAAAATGATGTTGAATTTTGTCAAATACTCTGCATCTGTTGAAACAATCATATGATTTTTATCTTTCACTCTGTTAATGAGATGTATTGCATTTTCTGATTTGCATATGTTGAACCATCCTTGCATCCTAGGAATAAATCCTACTTGGCCATGCTGTATGATCCTTTCAATAGGATGCTGAATTCACTTTGCTAACAATTCTGTTGTTTTTTTGCATATATTTTAATAAGAGATTTAATTTTTTTTCTTCTAGTGCCCTTATCTGGCTTTGGTATCAGGATAATGCTGGCCTCATAAAGTGAGTTAGGACATATTCCTTCCTCTTCAATTTTTTTGAAGAGCTTTGAAAAGATTGGTATTATTTTCTCTTTAAGTGTTTGTAGAATTCACCAGTATAATAATTTGGTTTGGGGCTTTTTTTGGTTAGGAGATGTTTGATTACAGATTCAGTCTCCTTGTTAAAAGTTTGCTTCTATTTTTTATTGCATCATGATTCAATCTTGGTAAATTACATGATTTAGAAATGTAATATTCTAGCTTATAAAATTTGTTGGCATAAAATTTATCATAGTAGTTTCTTATATTCCTTTATGCTTCTGTGTTATCAGTTGTAAGTCTCCTCTTTCATTTATAAATGTATCTTTTGAGTTATCCTTTTTTCTTGGTTAGTCTAGCTAAAGTTTAGTCATTTTTGTTTATATGCTCAAATATTCACCTTAGTTTTATTGATATTTTCTATTGTTTTTCTAGCCTCAATTTCATTTGCTTCTGCTCTAATCTTTATTATTTACTTCCTCTGCTGATTTTGGGTCTAGTATGTTTTTTTTTTCAGTTCTTTGAGGTATAAAGTTAGGCTATTTGAGATCTTTTCTCTCTTTCATGGTAGACATTTATCACTACAGACTTTCCTCTTGCCCTGCTTTTGCTGTGTCTTATAAGGTTTTTTTCCATTTTTATTTCTCTCAAGATACTTTTTTATTTAACTAGTGATGTCTTCTTTGATCCATTTGTTGTTCAGGTGGGTGTTGTTTACTTGTTACATATTTGTAAATTTTCCAATTTTCTTCCTATTCTTGATTTCTAGTTTCATACCATTGTGATCATACAAGATGTTTGATAAGATTTTATTTTTGTTAAATTTGTTAAGACTTGTTTTTGTGGCTAACATATGATTTATGCTAGAGGGTGTTACATGTGTGCTTGAAAAGAATGTATCAACATACATGGTGCTGTTGGATGAAATGTTTTGTATATGTCTGATAGCTCTAGCTGGTCTAAAATGTGATTCAAGCTCAGCATTTCTTTTTTTGATTTTCTGTCTAAGTGATGCATCCATTATTCAAAGTGGTGTATCGAAGCCCCTGTTATTATGTCTATTTCCTTCTTCAGCTCTATTAATATTTGTTTTATATATTTAGGTACTTCAATATTGAGTCCTTATTTATTTACAATTGTTATATCTTCTTGATGGGTTGAACCTTTTATAATTATATCATGAGCTTTTTTGTTTCTTGTGACTGTTTTTTACTTAAAGCCTATTTGGGCTGATGTGAGCTTAGGTCTCTCTGCTCTCTTTGGTTTTCCATTTACATGAAATACTTTTTCCCCCCACTCCTTCATTCTTAATCTATTCATGTACTTAAAGCTAAAGCAAATCTCTTATAGAAAGCATATAGCTGGGTCTTGTTTCTTGTTTTTGTTTTATCCATTTAGTCATTCTGTCTTTGATTGGAGAGGTTAATTCATAAACATTTAAAGTAATTTTTAGTAGGTAAGAACTTATTGTCATTTTGTTAATTGTTTTCTAATTGTTTTGTAGTTTCTTTATCTATTGCTGTCTTCTTTGAGAATTGATTTTTTTAAAAGTAATATGCTTTGATTCTTTTCTTTCCCTCTTTTTTGTATCTACTATAGGTTTTCTGAAATCCCCCCCGCCCAGAGGTTGTTTCTGATTTATCTGTGTGGTTTTTTTTAAATCTTTCTGAACTTTCTTAAAATAATCCTTTAAAATTATTTTCAGGTAGCTTATAGATCTCCATTTCTTTGAAGTCTGTTGATGGAAAAATATTGTGTTCCTTTGATAAGGTTATATTTTCTTGCTTTTCCATGCTTCTAGTAAACTTGCACTGGTGTCTACACTTTGGAAGGAGCAGATACCTCTTCAAGCCTTTTTGGACTGGTTTCAGTGGGGAAAGACTTTCAGCTGAGGGTGGATACAAGGCTGGCTGGATAAAGTGCACCATCTTTATTTCTGGGTTGGACACAGCGAGGTTGTCTCCTTGCTGTTCCATCAGCTGAGGTCAACATCAGCAGAGATTGTGAGGAATTTTGGCAACCAAGGCTGTGGCTATTTGTGGTGGTTGCAATAGGTAGAGCTGTTGGGGTTTCTTAGTGTTAAAATCTACTGGAATTCTTCAGTTCTCCTTTCCCCCATGGAAGAAAATTATAACTGAAGGGTTTCTTTTGGTGCTGGGTCAGTCATGCATGCAACTGTGGTGGCACCAGGTTCTAGGACATAGACATGGCTCATGGTAGTAATGGTGCCTATGTGTTTAGGTTGCAGATGCTCAGAGCAGCAGTAAATCCATGGTCATAGGCTCAGGGGCACTCACAGCTGCCGCGGCAGTTATGTTTACAGTATGGATGGTCAGAGTGGCAGTAGAACTGGGGTCCGGGGCTCAGGGGCATGAGGAACTACTGTGTTACCTGGGACCTGGGGCACAGGCACTCTTACTGAAGTAGTGATGCTGGTGTCTGAGGCAGAGTTGTGTGCAGATTGTTCATGAAGCTGGGGTTGGGAACACTGTGGTGACTCAGCCCCCAGGGGTCAGGACTCAGCAGCAGTACAGGCTTGATGATGGCAAGACACAGCCTAGACTCAATGGCGGTGTGAAACAGTAGCAAAGCAAAGAAGATGGCAGGCTTCCACAGCAATGCAGGCCCTAGGGGTTGGGGCAAAGAGCAGTGGCGATGCAGCCCCGGTGACGGTGAATCAAAGTCACCACTTGGGACAGCAGTATGACCATAGCGATGGCTTGTCACAACCGAGACTCAGGTCTCAGGGATGGGACACAGAGTGGCAGCAGCAAAGACCTTGTGATGATAAGTCAAATCCTTGACTTAGAACTCAGGGGGAAGAGAACAGAACGATGGCAGCTCCAGCCCTATGGACTGCAAGGAATGGTGGCATCTTGATCCCAAAAGGCGGGGCATATCAGACTCAGGCCCCAAAGTCAGGGCACAGTGCTGCAGCAGAGGACACAGTGAGGCTCCTTCTCTAGGGGTTAGGAGAGAGCTGCAGTGTGAACTCTGGGACATTCCATCAACTGGGTTCAGCCTTGGTGAAGAACGAGGATCTTCAGTGGCACAGGCTGCAGGTTTTGAGGATGATGATGTGGATTGATGAGGTCCTCCTGCTCTACTTTTCTCCTGGAGTTGAGAGGAATCCTCTGAGAGGATCTCTCTTGGTGCCGAGCTGCTCCACCAAGCTGGGGGATGTAGTGTTACAGGTAAAATGCTTCCTGCACTTGTCTATTCCTCTGGTCTCCATTTGTGTGCTCTGCTGGGTTTCTGCTGCTTCTTCCTTCTAGTGCGGAGCTCTCTTTGGGCTATTTTCATGGTTATGTAGTTATTTATTAATTGAAGGAGATGGGCATTGGAACCTTCTAGTCTACATCTTCTTGATGGTACTCAGTACGAGTTTATTTAAAACTTGAACTTATTCAATGTGCTTGCTCTCAAATCAATGTGATATTCTCATTTAAAAATCTTGTTTATAAGTTACTGCCTTGTTAGAAACACAAATTAATTACTATGTTTGCGTTTTCCTACCAAATTCTTGTGGATTATCAGTTTATAACCAAAGGAAAATAGTTTGTTTTATTCTCTTATCACATGCCTGATAAAGGGAAGATGATTTAAGTTTTCTCACCATGGAAAATAAGACAAGAGGTAACACTCTTTGGAGAAATCAACTATAATGTTACTAAACATTTCCATGAGAAATGGTATTGTCTATTAAAATTTATTTTGTATGTAATTGGTTTTCCTGATTGTTTTGCTTCTGCTTCATTGAAAATAATTGCGAGAGAAATATTTCTGCAGTAAATGCTAGAAAAGCAAATTAGCTCTCTTTTATATGGCTTAAATGCTAGTTAGAGGACAGTAGAATCAAAAGAAATAAGAATTAGGGGTTTAACTCCAAGAAATTCTTCGAAACATGAAAGCTAAATGTAAGCACATGTTTTTCAGCATTAAAAAAAACAGGGAAAGAAAACTACAATGCATACATGTGTCTCTTTAAAATATCAGAGAAAAAGGAAACAAATAGAATTTGGGGAATTAATAAGAAGGGTACTAATCACACTTCAACAAGTCATACTCCCTTTCAAAAGTTATTCTGTAGTAATATTTTCTTCAACATTTCATAGTTTCTACGTGTAGCTGCTTAGATATAAATTTTGAAAATGCAGTGTGAGAGGGGTGATGTTCTAACAAAATTCTACACCAGAACTGCCTTCAGGACAGAATAGCAGGCAGAAGCTAGAGGGGCATCAGGTGGGCTGTCACTGAAGCTCAAGGTCACCAAGGAGAGCATCAGAGCGTCAACCGCCTCCTGGTGTGAGCATCACTGGATGATGGAGGAAAGGGAATCTGAGCTACATAGATGTGGGCAGAAAGGTTGGCAACATTCTCACCTGTAGTAGCTTGGACAGTAGAAAATGCACCTCATGACTTTGGAGGTCAGCCTAAAATATGTCCAGGCAGTGTGTTGAAGGTGCCATATGACCTTTCTGTCTTTGATAACATGTAAGAAAAGAAAGGTAAACAATAGAAAAGACTACTTCTAAAATATCAGAGTAAGAAACAGTGATCTCACATTGGAAAAATACTCCATCTGAAATGATTTTGAACTGAGATGTACCCTCATAAACTTTGTTGTGGATATATTTACCGACATATTAATATAAGCATTCAACAAGAAAAATGTTCTAAAAGATTTTCAAATATTTACCCGTTTTTCCCAGAGAACAATCATAATTGTACGTTTGTGCTGAAGGTCTAAAATTAGGGGGATAATCAAAGAAGGCACTGAGCCCAGACACAATGTAGATGAAACTCTTTGGGGATGATTGCTGTGGCATTAGGGACTCTGACTGGTAATATGCATGTTGGGACAGTTATAGGTTCTCTATATGTGTCGTAAGCTAATAATACTTCAAGCAATTTGTTGGAAAAAGGTATATATGAGATCATCCACTTTTTTTTCAATATTTGAGATCCGTAGAAAATAAAATATTTAAACTCCAGATGTATCATTAATCATGACATGGCTATTTCAGCTAGTCAACATTTTATAAAATTTACCAAAAACATCTGTTACTTCTATTTTGTGTTCTGATAACAGACTTGATTGCCACATCGAATAAGGAGAAGGCAGCCCACATTACTTAACATAAAATAGTGGCAGCCAGATTACGCAAACCACAACAGCCAAGGAAAATCCTTGCAATGACATAGGAATGAAGGTAAAGACTTAACTGTGGAGTCTTTTAAAACCCTCTATTGTGGCATTAGGTACCATATTTAAGGTAGGAATGGACATGTTGAGTAGACCCTGTTTGAGCAATTTGCAACAATTCATTTGCAGTAAGTATAGTGGTAAGTTAAGAGTGAAAATGTTTCCGTCTAGGTTCCAGAAATAACTGGCTTCGATATTCATTTATTGTTGATTTCAATAACACTCAATTTTACCCAAACTTCAGGTGAACAATATAGTTTTACAAAATTCTCAAAATTAATATGAGACTATTATGGGGTCTCTACTTTTTATTTTATGGTTGTCGTTGCTGTTGTTTTCATTTGCCAATGGAATAACTATTATTTTATACAGAAAAAAATGCACTTACAGAACTGGCATTTTTTAGAGGACTGAGTAGTTGTGTGCTCAAAAGAATAGAAAAAGATAGAAAACACAATTGTTCATTCATTAAATCATATAATTATTTTCTATATATAAGTTTTCAGATTAATATTTTTAAATTAATAATTCTAATTTTTCTCCTTATATCTTAAACTCTTCACTTTTTTTAACTTTAAAAACCATGTCCTGCTGGGACAGATTTCCTAAACACAGACTTTATAATCACAGAAGAGGTGCATACACTATGTAATATATTTGTTTACGGCATAATACTCATATGTCATTTCATTTTTTGTGTGTTTCATCTCACGCCTATACCAGTACTCAAAAAATGCAATAGAGTCATCATCAAATATACAATTTCATGTCAACGGAAGGCACTTTATGAAAGAGGAGAGACACCAAGGCAACAGATTTCCTTGAGCAGTCCTTTCCTAAGAGTACTAAGGTAATTAGCCTCAACAGGAGATAATTTCAGTTCACAGGGGCTGCTGTTATTTTAAGTGTTTCTGGGAAAATTGGATTTTCCATTGATAGCAATTTTAACATGTCACACTGGAGCCAGAGTGAATTAAAGTGAAGAGCGACACAGTCTAAACAAACATTCCTTCCCATTATCAGAAGCCTGACAACATAATAGCATAAACTATAGTTCACAAGTAATGCAGGAACAATTAAAAATCAAAGAAATGCTACATTTGCTAAACTAGACTTGAGTTGGGGTGAGCATGTTTAAAGTTACTCTTTCTCCCCCATCTCCTACAGGTTTTATATAGTGCTTTAAGTTGAAAAAAACGTAGCAGTGTTTGTTTGAGTCATGATTAGGCTATCTCTAGCCTGTGTCTTGTAAAATAAAGGTAGACCGTGGTAACATTGCCTTATAACTCAGGTATTTAAGCCTTGAAAACAGTATTTGATTTGGCATGAGTAGTTTTTCAATATTTTTCCATTTTACCAAAATTGTGCAATTACCGAAACAAATTTAGAGCTGGGATTCCACTACATTTTACATTTTCCCTCAGGATGTTAATAGAATTTGGTTATATTTATTCATGCAATGGTTGATATAGTTTATATGTTAGTGTAAACTAGATAGTTTTTATTTTTATAATTAGGAGATTTTGAAAAACATAAAATTAATGGAATGATTCTACTTTAATAGGCTCTGAAATAAAAAGATTTTGACAATAATTTTGGATTTCTAATATTACATGATTACTTTCAGGTACAAGTTACGCAGATAATAAAAAAATGATCAAAATGCTTTCGGCTACAGAATGTTTGTGTTATAAAACAGTAACAGATTTTTGTTGTTGCTTAAGAGAGGTTGTATCAATTATATTTCAGAAAATCATGGATCTAGACTTTCTGCATATGTGTGTCTACAGTAGTAGTACAAAGAAGTTGCCTGCATATGCTTTGAGCTAAGTGGCCATCTATTCAGTATTTTCCAAGATCCTCATTGTCAAACACTCTACCCATATAAGTGAATTCAGATTTGCCCAACCATGATATTTTTGTTGAGAAAAATAAATAAATCCATTACCATAATACTAAACTGTCTTCAAGTGAGGCTTTTTTGACTCTTCTGTGTCAGTTCTCTAAATAGTGGTCTGGAAAACAACTCACTTTACTCTTAACTTCATCCTGGTTTGATGTCTCTCTTCAACAATTGAATATTCTTCTGAATTCAGGATTAAAGGTCAAGTGACAAGTGAGCAGAAATACCAAGATGCACCAAATAAATAGTAGTAGGAAGTCAGCTTATTTTCAAACACCAATAGTATACTAAAAACTGCTAGGCACTCTAGGGCATAAAAAAATTACAAATATTTACTCAACCCTTAGGGAACATGTAAGCAGTAGGGAGATTAAAAAGAGAATTACTACACAGGGCACATTGTGAAAATGCTAAAAAAATTAAAATTTACAAAGAAGTGCCAGGAGAAGAATTTAAAAACCCTTGAAGTTCTGAAAGTATCCTCTGTTCAGTGATTTCAGGCCAGGCCATCCATGAGAAACATCGAGAAAAGTCTACAAAAATTGAGCTTTCTACTTTTCTGGACACACTGATTAAGCATTCCTGGAAGGTTAAAAACTAAGTATATATATATTTTAAATTTGAAAACACTAATCCACACTATCTGGGTATAGGATAGTTACAACATTTTGTGTAACTATATCTGTCCTCCTAATTGTTTTCTATCTGGGGCTCACTCACATGGATCTGACTCTTCCAAACTCACTGCCGTTTGCAAAATTCAAAACATCCCCTAAGCAGTTCCAAGTAGATCCAATCACTTTATCATTTTATTTCCTCAGACCACATTCAGGGTTTCTTTCTTTCCTTCTTGCTCCCCCGCCCCCCACTTCCTCTTTTTTTTTTTAAAGATGAGGTCTCTCAATGTTGCTGGTGTTAAACTCTTGGGCTCAAGCAATCCTCCCATCTTGGGGTCCTGAAATTATAGGCCCGAGTTACCACACCCAGCCTCATTCATGATTTCATACAAATATTTGTTGACATATACTTCCATGTTTAAAATACATCCTTAGTGATTCTTTCATATTATTTTATTTTGACTACACCATGATTTAAGGTCCCTCATTGTATAAATTTTTTCTAGCAGTTAGACAATGCACAATATACACACGTATATAAATTTATACATGTATGCTACATACCCATTTATACATTTCCCCACACCAACCTAGTCTTGTTTTGTCTGTGGTAGTGTTGAGTAGCTTATTGATAAAACATTTGGAAAACATTAGCAAAATAGTCTTCATAAGTTTGTTTCCAAACATTTCAGTTATAATACTGTTGGCCCTTGAACAACAAGGTAGTTGGGGGTGCCAAGGTCCCATGTTGTTAAAAAATTAGTGTATAAACTTTGTCTCCCTGCTATAATTTGAATGTTTGATCTTTCCTAATCTCGTTGAAATCTGATCCCCAATGTTGGAGGTGGGGCTTATTGGGAGGTGTTTGTGTCATGGGGAGAAATCTTTCACAAATAGATTAATGCCCTGGGCAGGGTAGGAAGTGAATGAATTCTTACTTTATTGGTTCCCATTAGAACTGGTTGCTAAAAAGGGCCTGGGATCCAATAATCCAATAAAAAGAGCCAGGAATCTCCCCTCATCCTACTTCCTCTCTCGCCATGTGATCTCCACTTCACCTTCTGTCATGAGTTATAGCAGCTTGAAGCCCTCACTGGAAACAGATGCTGGCACCGTGCTTCTTGTACAGCATGCAGAACCACAAGCCAAATAAACCCCCCTTTAAAAAAAATAAATTGCTAAGTCTCAGGTATTTCATTATAGCAACACAAACTTACTAAGACACTCCCTTAAAGTTTAGCTACTAATAGCCTACAGTTGACTGGAAACCTATCAATAACACAAACAGTTGATTAACACATATTTTGTATGTTATATGTATTATATACTGTATTCCTACAATAAAGTGAGCTAGAGAAAATATGTTATCAATAAAATCATACGGAAGAGAAAATATACATACTATTAAGTGGAATTAGGTCATCATAAAGGTCTTCAACCTTGTCTTCATGTTCAGTAGACTGAAGAGGAGGAAAAGAGGGGTTGGTCTTTCTCTCTCAGAAGTGGCAGAAGAGGAAGAAAATCCACATATAAGTGGATCCACACAGTTTGAACCTGTGTTATTCAAGGGTCAGCTGTACCTGCCCCTCCAAAGCAATCATGAATAAAGATGATTTACTTTACTTACACTTACTAAGATTGAGGGCTTTTTCAACTAGACTTTTGAAAATGTTAATGGTGAGGAAGAGTGAAGCCAATGTTTAACATACAGCACGCTACTCTAGGGGATGGGAGAGGTGGGGAAACACAATGATTGGAGAGAGAATAGCAGACAGAAAGAGAGAAGGTGGGGGAATGTGAAATGGAGCACCAGAGGGCGGGGCTGCATTTCATGGATTCTGTATCTTTCTCCCCTATATCATAGTCTATAGATCTAGCTTTTAACTTCTGTTTTTTTTTTTTCATTTTATTATGATAGTTTTTGAATCTTTTATTTTATTCCAAGTTTTTTTCTTCTATTATATTTGTTAAAATGCAAAGTATTTTTTAATTGCTCAGAATATACTATTTCTGCTAATGTGGGTAACTTGTATAGCAATAATAAACAAAGAAAGCAAAGTTTCCGGGGAGCTATAAGTACAACATACTTTTTCATTAATACTTATGTATGACCTAGCCCCCTTGCCTGTTCATGGAAAATAACAAATAATTCCTGTCTTTAAAGTCAGTAGACAGATGGAAATGAAATGTTCCTGACAGTGTCACTGAATTCAACCAGCTGGATTGCAGCGAGATGGAGAAACTTTAACCAAGAGCTCCCTATGGCAAATAAGATATTTATCTCCTTGGGTTAAAAAACAACAACAATAAGAAGGCCTGTGAGACTGGTGAATGGGTGGAGGGAAGGGCAGAGTGGAGTGCTTGGGCTATGTTCTTTTCGTTGAGAGCCATTATGCTGAGACCATTAAATTCTTCCTAAAGAGAACCTTCTGCCTGGCTAACTCGAGTTTACTCAAACCAGGCTTCCAGACCATGCCGATTTCTGATCCAAAACAGTTTTATTCCCAGCCTATAACAATTAAAAAATCCCTCTGGATCAAGGCAAAGGAAAAATACCCACAATGCAATAGAGATTACATTCACCAGCCAAGGAAGGATAGTGCCAATGGAAAGTTGAAACACTGAATCAGTTCAAAAGGTGCCTTGGGTGTTACTGGGATATGTTGTACAGCTCTCAGTTTCTAATAGTCACCCCATGGATAAGTGATATTAATAACTGAGTTGACGATAGTCTCAAGCTTGTTTAATTTTACATCTGCAGTTATTTTTGTCTAAATGCTGTATATATAGGACAAAAGAGGTTACTTTATATATTGAATGGCTTTGTATTTATGTTTTTGTTTTTCTTCTTTCAGCCTGTCAGAAGAAATTTTTAAAAGGTGTTGACCATCTCGGAAAAAATACTTGCATATTTAATAGTCATTCCACAAACATTCAGCCAAAAATTATTTACTGAGCACAGCTATATCTAACTCTGCTTTAAGGATTACAAAATAATGCAAATCTAGAATACACCGTCCTTGTCCTTAAGGAGTTTTCAATACCACCAAGAAGATACATAGTATAAAAAATATACATGATAAAAGATTGTGTGATGGATAGAAGCAGTTGGTTGCTACCCACCTACCATATTTTGGGGACACCACAGAATAACACCCCTCTACCAGTTGGTCTTGATGAAATGGGAAGAACCTGAACTCCAGTCAGCTTAAATCTTCATTTAACACTTTTTGTCTTCATGCACATTACTCAGCATTCTCTTGGGTTCTATTTCTTTAGTAGCAAACTGGAAATTATACCTTTTCCTATTCATAAAAATTGTGATGAGATTAAAAGGTGACATAACACAGGTAAAAGTGATTTTTTAAAAATTATGTAGCTTAATTTGGAGTTCACTGGAGTTCATTTACTATGTACATTTTCCTGCCTAACAGATGAGGAAACTAAGACTGAAGGAAGTTAAGTGAAATATGTGCTAAGATCACACTGTAGTAAGTGAATGCATTCTAAATCTAGGTTTTTTGGAATCCACAGAGCACATTCTTAATCAATATGTTATATTATATTTTTTGCACAAAATCTCCCCCACACTTTATTTCCAGAGTATTTGCTATTAATTCCTTCTCTGAAATGTCAACAGTGACTTTTAGTTGTCAATATCATGGTGTCTCTAAAATATCACTATCTAAACATCCAAACTAGATGAGGGAGGAAACTACGGCTGGTGTCCTAGCCTTCTCCTGTTAGGAGATTAGCTTCTCAAATTGGAAGAAGCAGAAAACATGGAACTGAAGGTATGAAGCATGTGACCTAAGGGTCCATGAGAAAGAGATAGAAAAGAGTTGACACACACAAGCCCCAGACAGGCCCAAAACAAGATTCAGAGGATAAGGAAATAGGCCTGGGATGGTGGTCTTGGACTTTGAGAGAACACTGCTCACAGACAGAATGCAAAGAATGTACCTGAAGAAGATGGACACGCAGAGAAAGGAGGTGATCTTCAAGTGCTCAGAACGTTTCCCTTCGCAGTCTATGTTGTACGTCTTGATGTCTGGCCTTGACTGTGTCATTAATTGGGCTGATGGATAATGGAGGGGACAATGGCAGAAATAGTAGCAAACAGCAATGCCACTTCTTTGGACTAGATTGAAGCTACTCAAAATAACGCTTAAGCCAGGCACCGTGGCTCATGACTATCATTCCAGCACTTTGAAATGCTGAGGCAAGAGGATTGCTTGAGTCCAGGAGTTCAAGAAAAGTCTGGTCAACATAGTTAAACCTTATCTCTATAAAAAAACAAACAAAAAATAAGCTGGGTATGGTGGTGTGTGCCTGTAGTCCCAGTTACTTGGGAGGCTGAGGTGGAAGGATCACCTAAGCTCAGAAGGTTGAGGCTGCGGTGAGTCATGGTCGTGCCACCGTACTCCAACCTGGGCAACAGAGTGAGATTCTGACTCAAAAGAAAAAACTCTCAAAATAATATTTGATTAATACAAACCCTCTACGCTCAGAAACAAAAAAGTAAGATCATATGGTCAAATGCAATTAGCTTATGCACAAAGAAAGATAGGGTATAATATTTGTATTCATTAAATAAATACTTATATTTTGAGATTACAGTCATAGAGACATTCTAGCAGAATGCTTCATATTAAGTAGTTTAAGTAATAAAGTCATTTGACTAAAACTTGAATGGGTTTCTCTCTAGAAATTCTTATTGTGGGGTGTAATGTTGATTGATCTGACACCCTGTCCATTATGGGATTTGCATTCAACTGTGAACCCTTCGAGGGAAAAAAAATATCTCCTTTTGGTTTTGTGCAATATTTAAATCACCTAGAGAATTGGGCTATTGAAAGAGTTTTCTCAAAAGATGTGTCTGCCAGACATTTCTGATGTGCCATGCCCAAAATTATGTTCTTGATCTTGTGGCCAAGCATGTTCCTCTCACATTTTTCTATATCTTAGTCATCGACTCTTATACTAAGTAATGACACATTTTGCTAAGGCAAAAATCTCCTTGATTCCTATCTTTCTCTCACATCCACATCTGACCCATTAGTGAATCCTATGAACTTTATTCAGTTAGGATAGAGGATCAGTGGCTCTAATCGGGAGGCCATAAGATAGAGGGGAAAAGCCTTAGAAGTTAGTTCTTTCTCATCATAATAGTTCAGGGAAGATAGTGGTTATTTAGGGCTCCAGGACTGTGGGGCAGATCTGCCTTCCTCAATACATTCCAATATGCTCAGTCATCCCCACTTCTAGAAAGAACAAATAATAAAGGAGAAGCAAATGCATCCTTGTTAGAAGGATGGCTTGAGGTAGGCACGCATCACTTCCACTAACATCCCATTGTGAGAAGCCGGTCGTGTAGACGCTCTTTACTGCAAAGGATGCTTGGGAATGCAGTTTCTATTTGGATATTCATATACTGAAGAAGAAGGGGAGAACACATTTGAGAGGACAGGCAACAATCTCTACCACAAGTTTGTATTTCCAAAATAAACCCAGTCTCTGATTATGTATTACCTCCACGGCTTTACTGCTCGAAGCCCTGGTATTCGTCACCTGCAATGTCCTCCCGACTGGAGTTTCTACTTCTGTTCTTGCCTCCCTAAACTTACTCACAGCATAACTGTTGATGATGTCAAAAGGCACATCAGACCAAGGCACTTGGCTGCACTTCACCCTGCAGTAACTTCCCAACTCACTCTGAGAAAAAACACATGGTCTGGTCTCTGCTACTTCTTGACCTCAACTCCTACTCATCCAGGAAGTTGACGGGTTCCCACATGCTCCACGTGATTCTTCCTCCAGGAACTTGCCTCCATGCAGCCTAGCACTCTCTTCCTCAGGCTCCTCCAAGGCCTCAGCTTCAGGGATTAATGCAGATGGTGGCTTCCTGGCAAGGCCTTGCCTGGCCACCTTATTTAAGACTGCAGCTCTTCCACCACCCTGATGCCCTTTATCCCCCTTGCCTGTTCTATTTTTCTTCCCAGTACCTTCATTCCTCATCCTCTCTATTTGGTTTGTCTTGTCCCTTGCTACCTCCACTTTACTTTCTAACCCCAGAAAGTCCGTTCCAAGACAGTCGATGCTTTTGTCTGTTTTGTACTCAGCACCTTGTATAGTGCCTGACCCTACAGTAGCTGCTCAATAAATACATTTAAGTAAATGATAGAAAGAATAAATATAGCAGTAAACCTCAGGCACCCGATTTTCCTTTGAAAGCATGACCTTGGTGTGACCACTTAAGAATTAAGGAATCAACCTGATAATAATAATTGATGTGAAGGTATAAGACCAAGAATTGTATGAGCTGTGAAAGGAATCTAAAACTCGAAATTGGGGGATTCTAGTTGAATTGCCACTTTGAGACTAACCTATTCATGAAGTCGAACAATTAATTTCCTCTCTGTCAGCTTCAGTGTTCTCAGCTAAGTAAAGCAGAAACATCTACTTCAGACGTATAGGCATTTGGAAACCTAAGTATACGAAAAAAAAAATACCGTACCTGAAAGTAGTTTCATATGTCTTTAAAGCTACAACATGTATTAAAATAAGGATATCACAGAATTTGCTAATTTCAAGTAATTTGTCTGAGTCGTTTGCATAAAACAGTTATTTTCTAGGTTGTGTTTCAGTTTCTATCTCTAAGGTTGTGGAGAACTCCAAAGATACCTTGTATACAAGGAGGACCCCTCAGAAAAGGTAATTATCTTTTGGAAGGTGGGCCCCTTGTAGCACAGGCTTCCCTGCTGGGTAAGTGTTCTAGGAACCCCTGGGTATCAGAGTACCAGCTAGCATTGTTGTGAGAGACTGCATTCAGATTCAGTACATTTTTTCTGGAGAGTCTTTCAATGTGTTTGTCCATTTCATGATGGATGATTTTACAAGTGCACCTGCCCACGTTATGCTGAATGTTCAGCAGTTTTTGACCAAAAACGGCATGACCCCTGTACCCCACCCTCCCTATTTATCTAATCTTGTTCTGAGTGACTTTTTGTTTGTTTGTTTGCCTGGATGTAAAAGATCCTGGAAGGGAAACATTTTGCCCATGTGGAAGAGGTGAAACAAAAAATGGCAGAAACACTAAAGGCATCAAAATTGATGAGTTCAAAAACTGTTTTGAGCAGTGGAAAAAGCATCTTGATAGGTGTATTGCATCAAGCAGAGAGTACTTTGAAGGTGATTGAAGTTTAAACATATAAGAAAAAATACATGATTTTTTATAAATAAATTCCAGGGTTTTTTTTTTAGGTTTCCCACTCTATGTTTAATAAAATAATTATAGTAATAGTAATTTATAACTTCTTGCATGTAACTTAAGTATTTTTATGTAAGTTATTGCCTTAAATGTTTATAAAAGCCCTAAGAGGTAGGTGCCCATAGAGACATGTAGAATCTGACTATAGCAGACTTTATTAATTAAAATGATAATAAAATAAATATAATTTAATAATTTAAAATACTTAAATGTTAACATTAAGGTGCAAGTAACAAAATACTATGTAAGTATATAGAGTAAGTATATTTTACTGAAATAAGTCATTATTTACATGGTATACTATTTCACTTTTCTCCCGCAATCTACTATTTCCTCAAGTTCAACCAACAAAAGATGCCATAAATAGATTTTAAATGAAAAATAACCAATACTTTTCAAAATAATTCCCTCTTTTACGCTATGACAATTGAAATTATTTGTCTTTCAAAGGTCATGGGAAACATCACTGATTCAAAATTAATTGCTCCAGTGTTCTCATCTAAATTAGAAAAAAAAAAAGAACTTGCATTTCTTTTACATGTTAACTACACATAGCCCCATTAATGCATTTTTTGTATATAATTTATGTGTGACAAAGTTAGAAAAAGAGGCAAACCGTGGGTAAAATGACAGAGTTTGGAAATTTCAAGGAAATGGCCCAGATTCCCTGATAGTTTAGTTTCAGGAGATGACAATAGCACTTTTTAATCTCAGACTTGGCTCAAGCTTGGGGGAAAATGCTTGGGGAAAAAGATTTCCCCAGGAAATTTTAGCCCAGTTGAAGCAATTGATTCTTATTGACGGTATCCAGTATCCTCATTTCTCAATTTTTACTACTCCACGCAGAACCAGTCAGTCGTGCACATTTGAATGATTATTCAGAATTGAATCAACAACTTTGACAGAGTTAATATCTCTGCTGACCTTTAACAAAATGGGCTTGTTACACTAGAAGATGGACAAGAATAGACATCACAGTTTCTTAGTTACAGAAAGTTAGACAATCAAAAACAGTATTTGAATGTCCAATGTTTCTTACGATACCATGGAGAGAACACATATTTCAAAAAGGATATTGTACAATTCTTCAAGAGGATAGAATTTATTAAATCCTAAAAATATCTTACAAATCTGACATTTCAAACCTCCTATTATTTTTTGGATGAGTTTGGATACATTCACAAAACTTGTTATTTCTACAAAATTCTCAACAGTGGTGGCCATAATAAAATCCTTGACAGTATTACTTTTAACATAAACAACAGATAACTTCAACTCACTGAAATAAAAATGTAAAAGCCTTCTGGATACTAAAAGAATAATTGAATGGTTGTTTGCAAATCTTCTACCTAGATAAATTTTATACTGATTGTGGAAGTTTTAATATCACTGTTACATTCATTAAGTATCATAATGGTAGCTAAGTCTTGCTAAAAAAAAAAAAAAAAAAAAAATTCCAGAGTGTTTTTAGGTTTAAAGGGTCACTTCCTTAATAGATTGGAGCTGTGTCAGAACTACTTTAAAATGAGATAGTACATATAAAAATACTTTGAAAAGTTAAAAGCATCATATAAACGCAGGACCTTTCTTAGATGGAGACCCTATTTTGGAAGCACTTAACTATAATTACAAATGCTGATAAATGAAAAAAATAAGGCACCAAAAATGCTTTCATAGCTTTTTTTTCCCCCCTAGTGCAAGTGCATTCACTGACGAGCAGAAATCCATGCCATGCATTAACGTGGCAAGACCATTTAAACACCAATCATGTAACAAGTAATCAGATCTGAGGTCTCCTTTGAGCTTGGCCCCAGGCTGAAATTTTTTTCCCACCCCTTTTGGCCCTGTGTAAATGTAAGTTTGTTTTAAAAATATTTTTGAATTATGGTAGTCCAATGAACATAATTTTAAAAATTATTTGTCTTTCAAAAGAACTCACTTTTCCAAGACTGCTTCGAAAACCAAGAAGCATCTCCTAATTTTCCTACGAGAATATGGATGACTTAGTTTACTTTTTCACCTTTCCAGGAAAAGCAATTGTACAAAAACGTATTACTGATAGAGTGTTAAGCAACAACTTCATGAAAAAAATTAGTATGGCCTTAGATTATGCCCTGTATAGCTGCTGGATAGCTCTATCCCCCTCTACTGGCTAAACTATCATCCCAGTTTCTCTGAGTTCTGTTGACCCCAAAGACTGTCACCCCCAGAAACAAGGAACAACACAAAGAACCACTCCCAGAGCTAACCCTATGCCCAATAAGGCTGAAAATTTTCTTTTCCATATTGAAAAAAAATTATCACAAATAAAGAGTGCTCAATGGGGAAAAAGGAAATCTTTTTCTTAAAAATTAAAAAAAGTGCCAAGACGATTCTTAAAGACTAAAATGCAAGTGCACAGTCATGTCTGAGCATAGAATATGACTTTGACCAAGATAAAGCAAAGAACTAAGCAATTTGTAAATGCAGTCCCACCAGATCCCATGGTGGAGAAACCTGTGTGCATTAAAGACGAAAATCTACGATTTTACTTTCTTGATCTACGTGGCCCATTAAGGCACTACCACCAGGAGTCAGCCAGTGAAGGCAGAACCTGAGTTTAGGTATTTTAAGTGGCATTACAGGTTTTCTTCAAGTTCGTAGGGTTAAACAGGTAAGTGGTTTCACATGTGGGCCCTTCCTAAAAAGTGAGGACAAACGCGATGAGCCAGCCACTCTTTTAGAGGTGGAAAAAAGGTAGTTAGCACACCGCTCTCTGGAGACAGAGTTCTGTAGTAAGTGGAACCTTCTGACGACGGGCCTGCAGGATCAGCAGCTGGCTTCTGTCACCGGGCCGGGGGCGGCCGTGTTAGTGTAGCATGACCCCTGGCGCACCCGCCCAGATAATACCGGCACCTCTTTTCACTCTAATCTCCTACCCGTCTGAGCAATTCAGCAGGAGATAGGGGCATTAAGGCCACATTATTCCAAACAACATTTAGCTGAATGGTAGCTGAAGATTGTGACAGCAAGAGACAAATTCTCCCGGTCAAATACTTTCCTTCCCAGAAAAGTTTCCTGTTTTAGTACTGCAGGAGACACAAAAATGTCATTAAAATGGAACCAAAGTGGAAATCTCACACTTTCCTTCGTTGGACCCAGAAAAAGTTTTAGGTTCCAGACAGAATGTTTTGGAGCTTCTTAGGCTGCAATCTTAGGACTGGGAGGGATCGACACCACCAAAGAACCGGAGAAAGACTACATCATTTATTTATGTGTTTGCAGATTCTGTTGACATTATGCCGCACCTCCAGATATGTGTGGATAGCCTGTCTTGGCCGTGTGTGTCCGAATGCTTGGTGGCATGTGGCCGGTCTTCCTGGAATGAGTTGGTGTTTTAAGCATAAAACCTAGGTCAAAACTCCAAAATGCCAGTGGCAGAGTGCTGCTTTTTACGCTACTGCTAAAGCTGCCCAAGGAACACAAGTAAAAACTTTTACGAATTCTTTTCAAACATTTTTAAGAGTTATAATGGTAACCTAGCATTGTTTGTCTTTCAAAGTGAAAATCTGAGTAAATTAATATTTAGTATATATTAAGAGAATTATGAGCACTCTTCCTGGTTGCTTTTTCTATTTCTGTTGTTTTTCCTTTCAAAACACACAGTGACAGCATTTTTCTGTGGTGTTCTAATAATTCAATTTGGGTCTTAAATCCTGGCAATGGGACTTATGGGGAAAAAAAATAAAAATAAATGCTCTCTCCGGTAATCTGCAATGCCTGGTGTTCTGAAATGAGATCAGACAGTGATCAGAGATGATGCTTTCCTGTGATGAGGCACTGTGTTTTGGCAAAGGCTGGTGATTATTTTCGTTTTGCCTGCACAGAGCATGACCCAGCTTGTATGTTAAATGTTGATTGAATGCCACGGCCGGGGTCTCTCACACACTTTTGTGGTTTCCAAGAGTTATTAATTGAGAATAATACTAATAACTTAAAACAAATCTCCTTTCAGAAAAATGTGCATATTACAGGCTTCAGAGGAAGTGTACATCACAACAAAGCTGTTTTCTATATCATTATTTTGTTTTAATTTTGTTTATTTATTTATTTTTGAGTTGGAGTCTCACTCTGTCGCCCAGGCTGGAGTGCAGTGGCATGCTCACGGCCACCACAGCCTTGACCTGCTGGGCCCAGGTGATCCTTCTCCCTCAGCCTTCCAAGTATCTGGAACTACAGGCACGTGCTACCACACCTGGCTAATTTTTTTGATTTATTGTAGAGATGAGGTCTCACCAAGTTGCCCAGGCTGGTCTCCTACCCATGGGCTCAGGCAATCCTCTCACCTCATCCTCCCAAAGTGCTGGGATTATAGGCGAGAGCCACTGCGTCTGGCCTCTATATCATTATTTTAAACAGCACTGAGAGATTTGTTTAATCATAAGGTTTGACATTCCTTCATTGGCTAGCACATTTTATTCATGCATTCACTTATTTACTTGGAATTTCAGTTTTATGGAAACAAGAACGAAAAGAATGGATCTGAGGAAAAAGAGTAAAAACACATTTGCAACTTAGAGTTTACAAAGCCTGGTCACAGGCATATCGTATCTATCTCTGAAATTCCCAAACTGGTCTGCCCCTGAGAAGTTACCCGAGGAATATTTTTTAAATGCTAAATCCCAGACCACACCCGGACCAGTTAAATGAGCCTCCTTGGGGTGGGGTCAGGCATCAGTATTTTTGAGGCTCCCTAAGGGATCCCAGTGTGCAGAGGAGTCTGACTAGTCAAATTTAATTTCTTTTTAAAATTTATTTTATTTTAGAATTGTGGGGTACATGTGGAGATTTACAGATAGCACGTTTTACAGCACCATAATTCATACTGCTTCTGAGAAAAATGTATTTCCTCCATGTCAACCAAAATAGGTTTATTTGATGTTACTCCATTGGTCAAGGAAACAAGTTCACTCTGTGTGCACGTGTGAACGTCATTCTGCAGGTAAAACATATCTAAACAGGATTATAGGAAGAGCCAGATTTAAAAATGGGGAAATGAAGCAATCTGTGCAGGACACTGGGCTGCAGAACCCATGGGAATACATCACAAATATGAGTCCAGGAAACTAGGTTTCCCGCAGAACATTTTGCACATGACTGATAAACTGTAACTTGGTCTTGTTCTTAGGAAAATAAAAAAGAAATTCCTTGCCTTTGCCCACACCATTCTATTTCTTGATGAGTATTTTATTTTTGAACTCCATCTATTTTTATATTTTATAATTATTTTATTTTAAAAAGGTGGAGTACAAATGAGGGTGAGGTACCTACGTGGTCATCATACAGGTAAAGTGTGGGTACCTTTATTGATGTTATGTGCCACCCCTCCCCTGGTAGTGTCCCACTACTGCCAATCCTTTTCTTATAGTGTTATGGTAAATGTTCAGGGTCCACTTATTAGTGAGTACATGTGGCACTCAGATCTTTGTTTCTGTGATAAATCACTGAGTATTATAGACTCTAAATCCATCGAGTTGCTGCAAAGTTTATAACTTTGTTTTTCTTTATGGCTGTTTAATATTCCATCTTGTAAATGTACCACATTTTCTTTATCCAATCCACTTACAATGGGCAGCGTGTTTGGTTCCATGTTTTTGCTATTGTTTATTATAGCAATAATAATAAAATAAAATAATAATAAACAATAGTTTATTACAGGTATCTTTATTATAGAGTGATTTGTGTTCCTCCGGGTATAATTCCAGAAGGGGGATTGCTGGGTCATATGGAAAGTCAATTTTCAGATTTTTTAGAAATTGCCACACTGTTTTCCACAGAGGTTGTACTAGTTTACATTCCCACCAACAGTGTAGAAGTGTTCCCTTTTCTCCCACATCCTCTCCAGCATCTGTTTTTTGACTTATTGATGATGGCCATCCTGACTGCAGTGACGTTGTATCTCAGTGCGGTTTTAATTTGTATTTGCATTTTAACTGTGATTTACAAGTCAGAATAGAGTTGGCTAAAATTCAGAAACAACTAATATAAGACTTTACTGAAAATGTAATTTATTATATTGCTGAAATCATCATTTAAAATTTAAATTGTTAAATTTACTTCCTAAGATATTGTTTATCCCAGAACATTGCAAATGCAAATTGAGGAATGAAGAAATTCAGATAAATGAGATTACTTTATAGACATAAAAGCCAGGAGGAAACAAACATTTACATTCTTTTGAGCCAAACTTTATAATCATATCTATGCAGCTATAGCTTCCTGTAGTGAATGAGGAGAAATGTAAATAAAAGACAATTTCCAAACTCTCAAAGTGATATATTTTTAATGGATGGTAAAACTCAATTACAACAACAAAAAGGAATAAATTTATCAAGGAACACTGAAAGAAGAAAATTATATTATTAATAGAAAAAGTATTCTTGATAACATGAAGACATTCCTTATTATAGGGTTGGATGTCTCAACAGGAAGATGCCAGTTCTCTTTTAATTAATTCATACGTTTAACATGGTCCCAATAAAAATATCAATGACTTTCTTTTTAACAGCAGTAGACAAATTTGTATTTAAGTTCACTTGAAACCATAAGCTCTGAAGATAAACACTGAGAAGGAAGAGTAATGGGAGGATAGGCCTACAAAATAATAGAACATACTACAAAGCATTATCATTAAAACAGCATGTCACTGGTGCATGAATAGATAAAAATCAACATAATGGCATACAAATCAAAAAATACTGTATCTCTATATACAGAGGTCCAGTATATGATAAAGGTGGCTTTCAAATCACTGATGCCAGGGTTTTTGCTTTGTGTTGTTTTTAATAAATGTGGATAGCCACTTGGGAAAAATTAAAATTAGAGTCATTTCTTGCAGCAAATAGATCTGAGATCTTGAAGTAAACATGAATTTTACAGACACTGGAAGAGCACATTGGTAAATGCTTCTCTGGGTAAAGAAAAACTTTCTAGGTAGGAATAAAAGTCCAGATTTCATAAAATAAAAACAGATAAGTTGGACTACATAAATTTAAAAATTGCATGGCAAAAAAATAAGAAATCCAAACGTTATAAACAAACTCAACAGACAAATAACAAATTGGGAAAACTACTTGCAGCATATACCACAAAGGAGAATAATATCCTTAATATACAGAGAACTTACAAAAAATGGAGAAAAGAGGAATAAACTCCTATTTTAAAAAAGTCAAATGCCACAAACAGATAAGTCACAGAAAGAGATATATAAATCACCCTTAAAGATATTAAAAATATGTTCAACTTAATTTATGTTAGAAAGATTCAAGTTAAACTACATAGAAATTCTATTTCTCACCTGTTAGACTGGAAAAAACTCAAACCTGACAGTATACTCATGATGGTGACTCCAGGAAACTGAAATACTCATATGTTGTTGGTGGGAACCCCAAATGGCCCAATCTTTATAAAGAAGGATTTGCAAAAATGTTTATTTATGTAACATTCAGGAATTTCTGATAAAGATGTATCTCTCATTATATGAGATATGCATATTCATACATATGGTTATTCAGAACTGCAATTGTAACAGTAAAATACTAGAGATTACTTAAATATCCAAGCATATGGTTCACTTTGCCATGTTACAAACACTCAGAAGAGTACTATGCAGTTGTAAAACCAAAGATCTTCGTGAATGCATTCATAGTGATTTCTAGAAGACATTGTGAAGTGCCAAATGCAAAGTGCAAAAGACAATATGTAGCATGCTAGTTTTTGTGTAAGAAAGAAAGGAGATCAAGGAAACATACACTTATCTTAAAAAAAAAAAAAACCAGGAAGGGCAAGCCAACAAACAATAATGTTTATTTTTATTTTATTTTATTTTAAAGATGTGGGGTACAATTCAGGGTTAGGTATACAGGTGGTCATTGTACAGGTAAAATTTGGACCTCACCTTGGTCCCCACTTCACCTGATTTGAGATCAGGTACCCTTATTGATGAAGCCCCCCCAGCAGTTTCCCACTACTGCCATTTCCTTTCTTATAGTATTATGATAATTGTTCAAGTTCTGCTTATGAGTGAGAGCAGATGGTACTCAGTTCTTTGTTTCTGTGATAGATCACTGAGTATGATAGACTCTAAATCCATCCAAGTTGCTGCGAAGTTCATAATTTTGTTAACTATAAGGTGTGGGGGAAATAAGACTGAGGAACAACAGAAAAGAAAGGAATGATACCTCTCTAGGTGTACTTTTTTGCATAATTTTGAATTTTTGGAAGCATGCTAATGTTCTTCAAAATAAAAATGTACAATTAAATCAGTAAAGATGACAAGAAAATTTCTAGTATGAAAGCCCATAGAAGCAAATGAACAAGGATGTATTTTGAATGAATGACACACATCGAAGGAGGATGGAGAACAAATCTAAATAATTCAAAATATTTGACTATATTTTCTCGGTCTCGGGCAGAGTAGAGGTAGGAGAGAGAACTACAGACAGACTCTGATTTTCTTTTAGGAGGCTTGTTTGTTTGTGGTGATATAAGAGGAGCCATTATGAGACTCTGTTAGATATGTTACAGATTTGAACAAACAAGTAAGTGTGTTTATGTTGGGAGCCAGAGATTTCAGATAGAAGAAAAGCCATATAAACAAGAAATAAGGGATGGATGGTGAGAACCTTGTGGGGACTCATGATTTCCAAAACATGTACATGTAGGTAAGACATATACATATACATACATACACACATATCTATGTCTCTGTGTATGGACATATGTATGCAGGTGCATATGAATAGGTATGTATGTGTATGCATGTTTGTGGATAAGTGCATATCTTTTAGTTTTTCTAAAAGCAGACACCCCAGAAGTGATGAGCAAACTTAGTTCCTAATACCATTTCCCTCTAAAAGGAGCCATGCACCACCCCCCAGTAAATATCTGATTCCAGGACTAAGACACCATGCGAATGTCATTATTTTGTAGTCACCATAGTAAAGACAAGATCAGGCAAAAATCATCATTGGGAGCTAAATGAAGAGGGTGGAGATCTGATGAGGAGCTGGACATTTTCATGGGCTTGAAAGTGTGTCTCAGATTGCTGTTTCTTGAAAGGAAAAAAAGTAATGACTATACAGTGAAGAAATCAGGCAACACCCTGATAAGATGATCAAAGTTAATAGCCTCGTGAGAGGCACATGGACACAATGTCCTGAGAAGGATGTGGCTCCTTCTATGTGGTATTCTGACTAAGACTGCATAACTTCAATGTAATCAAGAAGAAAACTTAGGCAAATACAAAATAAAGTTTCAGTTTTTTAAAAAGTGGGGGGGGGGGTCTAGTCTTCAAAACTGTCAACGTCATAAAAGACAAAGGAACACTGTGATAGTGTTCCAGATTTAAATAAGTTAAAGAAATATGACAACTAAATGCCATGTTAGATTCTGGACTAGATCCTATTCTGATGGAAAAATAATGTTATATAGGACATTTTCAGTCAAGTGGAATCCAGATTAGACATTAAAGTTGAATGTATTAAAGTTGATAAATCTGTGTGGATATGTAAATAAGTATTTTTATTCTTAAAACATATACCTTGACCAGGTGCTGGGGCTCGAGTCTATAATCCCAGTACTTTGGGAGGCCAAGGTGAGGTGATTGCCTGAGCCCACAGGTTCAAGAACAGCCGAGACAACTTGGTGAGACCTCATCTCTACAATAAATTAAAAAATTAGCCAGGCATGGTAGTGCACACCTGAAGTTCTGGCTACTTGGAAGGCCGAGGCAGAAGGATTGCCTGAGCTCAGTGGGTTGATGCTGAGGTGGCCGTGAGTGTGCACTTCAACCTGGGTGACAGAGTGAGACTCCAATTCAAAAAATTATATATATATAATTATATATATATATATATATATATCCTGAAGTATTAGGGGCAAAGGGTCATAATGTATAAAACTCACTCTCAGAAAAAAATATGATGTAAATAGATGAATGGATCGATTAGATAGGTAGGTTAGATAGATTAGGTAGGTAGGTAGTAGGATTAGAACAAGAGATGGATGAAATAGATAAATGGATAACAGATTAGATGGATGGATAGAAGGAAGAATAAATAGATAGCAAATGATAAGGCGAGAGCAAATGAGTCTAAATATTAAGAATGAGCGGATCTGGGTAGAGTCTATACAGACATCCTGTGTATGATTCTTTTTCTTGACTTATTTGTTTGTTTATTTATGAAACTTAGCCGGTGAGTGAAAATGTGGAGAAGGTTGGACTTGGTAACCTTCTATTGGTTACCAATAGAAGGTTGATATGACTATGTATGTCCCCCTAAAATTCATATGTCAAAATCCTAACCCCTAAAGTGATATTATTTGAAAGTGGGGCCTTTGAGATGTGATTAGGTCATGAGGGCAGAGTCCTCATGACTGGGATTAGTGCCCTCATAAAAGAGACCCCACCCCAGAGAGCTATCTTATCCCTTCCACAATGTAAGACCCAGTAGAATGTACCATCTGTGACCAAGAAAACAGATACTCATTAGACACCAAGATACATGGATCCTAGACTTCCCAGGATCCAGAACTGCAAGGAATAAATTTCTATTGTTTGTAAGCTACCTAGTCATGTTATTTTGTTATAATGGCCTGAAGAGACTCAGATAGTATCCAAAGTTGTAGAAGAACAGAGTGTTAAAAAATCAGAGTAAAAATAGAGTTGATATCTAAACATGAATTTCTGGAAGAGAGTCTAAAACATTTGAGAAGCCAAGGCTTTAAAGATGTAACTCTACCACTGCAGAATCAAAAGGGAAGTACGAATAGGGTAGGATTACAATATGTGATAATGTATGGGCTCAAAGTTTTTGAATATATGCATAAAAGTAAAAAATATATATACAGTGAAGGATGAATGAAATAGAGTGGTGAGAACATGTCAAACTAATGTCAGGAAGACTAATGGCCCTCATGAAGTGAGGCCTGCCTGCCCAATTCTCCAATAAGGCTTAAGGAAACAGATATTTTTCTGCTGTTCTATTGGAAGAAAATAATATTAGTAATGAAAGGAATAGAGGACATTTTCCTCAGCTTTAGTGTTCATAGATGAGACACTGCCTGGGCTGAATTTTACAAGGAAAGTTTAAGCAACAAGAAGGTCCAGAAGGCTTCCTATGTGGAAGGATTGCCACAAAACAGGACACTAAATGATGGAGCTGAGAAGGAGCTGTGGGGTCTGGTGTGGGGACGGACAGAGGATATAGTCGGAGCACTTGGGACAAGGCCAGCTCCTGAGGGCCTCATGTAACAGACCATGGGTCTTGAACTTTATCCTGCCACTATGGGGGATGGCGGTCATTTAAAATTTTGAATATTAGCATTTACAATGACGGTATATATTTTATCTAAGCACTGATTCAGCCACCTCCCACAAACTTTGATATGTCACATGTTCAAGATTATTTTGTTCAAAATGTTTTGTAATTTGTGATTTCCCCTTGGACTCATGAAATATTTTTAAAGTGTGTCACTTAATTTATAAATATTTGGGGCCCTTCCAGATATTGTAATTGATTTCTGATTTAATCTACTATTGCCAGAGAATATTCTGTACAAATTTTGATTTTTAAAAATCAATTTGAGGACTATTTTATTGCCTAGGATGTGATCCAATTTGGTGAATGTACCATATTCACTTGAAAAAAAAAAAAGATGTATTCTTTAGTTGTTAGGTGTAATGTTCTATCAAAGTCAATTTGGTTAAGATGATTGATAAGGTTATTGAAAGCTAATCCTTACAGATTTTTTATGTGATTTCCCTATTAACTACTAAGAGAAGGGTGCTCAAATCTCCAATTATAAATGTAGATTTGACTATTTCTCCCTGTATTTCTGTGACTGCTTCACGTATTTTGAAGTCCTATTATAATAACTATAATATCTAAGTGATATGTTGACAATTAATCGTTGTGAAATGTCTCCTTTTGTGTCTATTAATACTTGTCTTAAAGTCTAAAAGAATAGCAGATTCACAAATTGACCCAGTATAGCTTGTCCTACAAAAATAGATTCCTCTCTCATTTCGACCTGCTACCTCACCAAGACCCACTGAGTCATCTCCTCCACACATCATTGCAGTTATTCCAGAATTTGGATTTAGATTTAGATTTTGAGAACCACCCCTTCTGCAACTCTCTCATTTCTAAAATTTCTCCCCTAAATTTCTAGCTGCCTTGTCAACCCTGAACTTAGTTCTTAGCCTACGATGCTAGGATATGGCCTAGAAAATCATAATTAAGACTCTATTCTAGCCGGGCTCGGTGGCTCAGCCTGTAATCCCGCGCCTTTGGGAGGCTGAGGTGAGTGGATTGCCTGAGCCCGCGGGTTCAAGACCCGTCTGGGCAAGCAAGACCTCATCTCTACAATAAATCAAAAAATTAGCCAGGCGTGGTAGCGCGCGCCTGTAGTTCCAGCTACTTGGAAGACTGAGGTGGAAGGATCACCGGAGCCCAGCAGGTCGAGGCTGCAGTGGCCAGGAGACTGGGTAGGTTGAGATTGTAGTGATCCTAAGCTTTATTGTCTACAGGTTACTTGCAGAACTAAACATACACTTTGGGAAACAGAAAGTATCATTTTTCATAAGGAATCAATCTTGGCAAATAACTCTATTTCCAGGTATGTCAGACACAACTCACTACATGTTGTTTATGAATAGCAAGTAAATAAATAGCCCCTTAATGAAGAGAGAAACAGCTGACATCATCATATTTCATTTAGCAAATACTAACTGAGGGATTGCCAACTCACAGACCAGCTCTGACTTAAAGCTGGGAATACATTAGACTAAGTTTCTAGCTTCAGAGACGTTATAGCCTAAAGGGAGAAATAACGATTTTAAAATAGGCAAATAGACATGATCTTGGCAGGAAGTAATATGTGTGCTTAAAAAAATAATGTAGGAAGGATGAGAGCAATTGCTTCGTTACTTTAGAACATTCAAGTAAGTCCAAAAGTTGACTCCAAGGTGATCGCATTTGAGCAGCGACTTGAGCGGAGGGTAAGAGGGACCCCTGCACACATTCAGCAACAGCAGATGTCAAGATGGAAAAGTGCTTTTCTCTTCAAGACCTGCAAAGAGGCCAGTGTGCTGGAGTTTAGAAAGGTGATGTCTGAGAGACAGCCAAGGTCGGGTCATGTCAGGCCTCGTGGATCATAGTAAGGAACTTGGACTCTATTCTGAATATGACAGGTAGTCGTTGGAACAGGGAAGTGACCGCAAAATGTTCATGACAACAATCCTTCTTGATCAATTCCATTTGGAGAGAAAATCTACCATGACTGTCTTGCATTTCTGAACACCTTACCAGCAGAAGGACTCACTGTTTTTGCTAAGGGTGTTTGTACAGTGAACAGCCTTCAGGGAAGAGATAGGTACAGATAGTTTCTTCCCCTGGAGCAGGTATTCCCTATGCATGAGTTCTTCTCCTAACATACAACCCACTGCATATACAGTTATCACCTGACCCCCTTCTAGTCACCCTGTGAGGCTTGAAGCTCAGAAAACCAGAATCAACATTGTTTTGTTCACTATTGCTATAGCTCCGATAAAGCCCTTTGTACCCAACCCAAAAAGAATTGTGTGTTTTTGTAGCTTCCATGAAACTGTGGTTGGCAAGCATGTTAGCTTACAAGTCAAATCTCATATTCTTCTCTGTTTTTGACCGTTTTGGTGATGAGGATGAGCTACCGACAGACATATGGCTTTATAGAAAAGGGAGGAGAAGATTTCTCAGCCAACTGCAGGACTCGAAGGAGGTCCATAAGAACCAATAGTGAACATATTGACCACATTGTACAGCCGACTTGGCAATAAGTAGTATCATCCTCTTCATAGCTCGTTAGCACAGAGGAATTGGGGAGGGGACTGCAGATTGAATACAGGAAAGTAGATTCAAAGACAATGTCAAATGGTGCCCTAGTTGTTGTTAGCTCTCTTCCATGGGGGTGGCGGGGAAGGTAGGTGCCGGGAGCCGCAATCCCTGAAAAGAGTAAGGTAAAAGGGACCTGAAAACAGGAAAAACGCCGGCTGTGAGAAAGGCTCCAGCCAAATGCGGCCATGACGGAGGCAAAGCCCCATGGATCCTGTTTGACGGATCTTCCCTAACTTTGAAGGATTGCGTGCATAAGTTTTGAGAATGTTCCTTCTTTAAATGAGATAATAGATGCACAGATGGATGATGGCATTTGACAGCAAAAATTATACTTAGGCATGGTGAAGGTGAGATTGCAGCAAAAGGGTGCCCCTTAGGGTGTGTAAGGATGTTTTTCA
>CAUYQG010171667.1:0-12241 GCA_963574415.1 Tarsius wallacei | reverse complement strand
TTTTTTTTTTTTGAGTTGGAGTCTCACTCTGTCGCCCAGACTGGAGTGCAGTGGCCGCTCCCGGCCACCGCAGCCTCGACCTGCTGGGCTCCGGCGATCCTTCCACCTCAGCCTTCCGAGCAGCTGGAACTACAGGCGCACGCTACCACGCCCGGCTGATTTTTTGATTTATTGTAGAGATGAGGTCTCGCTTGCCCAGGCGGGTCTCGAACCTGCGGGCTCAGGCAATCCACTCACCTCAGCCTCCCAAAGGCGCGTGAGCCACCGAGCCCAGCTAATTTATATCTTTTAAAAAAACCATGCCAGTCTTCTTATACACCTCTGTGGTAGAGAAGGAGTACTGAGCACTGTCCATAATACAACTCAACAATTTATACAAATTCATATTCGTTCTCTCAGTCACCCATAAGGCATATGACTTAGGCAAAACAGTTGACATATATGGGACAAAGCAAGGTTAAAATTACATACACCAAAGCTGCAAGTTTACAGGCTTGCCATTCAGTTTTCTATCTAACCAAATGAGCTAACTAAACAGCTATCGAGATATACCAAGATTAAAAAATACAAAACTAAAATAAAAATTAGGCCTTTCGTTCCTGACATTCCCAAAACACTTACAAAGTTAACAGAGAGCGTGCCTTTCCGTTGTCTCATTTGCATGTTAAACGCATCTGATCTGTTGGTAACTTTTCGTCTTCGGGTGACCTCATCTTGAAATAAAAAGTTACGCAATAATAGTGAAAACCAATGTTGAGAGCTTACTATGAACCAAACACTATTTAAAATTTTTGAATTAGTCAAAATTTCACAACATTATGAGATAGATAGACTATTATCTCTCACTGAAGACAAAAAACCTGAGGTATAGAAAGAAGTTAATAACTTGCCCAAAATCACACAGCCTGGCAGATTTTGCATTCTAATTCAGACAAGCAACCAAGAGCTTAACCATTAATACTCTGCTTATATGCAGTACTGACTACATACCACCTATATGAACTACTTGGAGGATCTCCCAAATTAGTTGGGGACTAATTTTTAAGATTGTTGCCAGCCAGTATTATAATTACAAGAAAGACAAAAACAAAGTATTTAATTCTTAAAAGGGAAACAACAATCATTAGAATGCATCTAATAAGTCCCATTACGTGTTTTGAGAGAGACGGAACAATATTATCTGATCCTCTAGCATTAGGGCCATGATCTGAATTATATGACTTAACTACCCATATCATAAGCACATAATTAATATGATCTGTGACTGTAGCATTTCATTAAGTTCTTATATAGTCAAAACATATCCAGCCAAATCTTTCTTAAACTGAGTTTTAAAACATACATGTTATATAAGGAGAACGGTGAATCTTGAACCTTATATTAGCAATTCTACTCACAAAAAGTTTCAACTGAATCCCAGCACTTTGGGAGGCTGAGGTGAGAGAACTGCGTAAGCCCAAGGGTTCGAGACCAGCCTGGGCAACTTGGTGGGTGAGACCTCATCTCTACAATAATCAAAAAATTAGCCGGGTATGGAGGTGCATGCCTATAGTTCCAGCTACTTGGAAGGCTGAGGCAGAAGGATCGCCTGAGTACTGTAGGTCGAGGCTGTGGTGGCCATGAGCGTGCCACTGCACTCTAGCCTGGGCAACAGAGTGAGACTTTGACTCAAAAAAAAAAAAGTTTCAACTGTGGGCCATTGCCTTACTAGACTCTGGTGTGGCCATGTGCTCTTTGAGCTATGGCTATCACCATGTTTCCTGGCTTTGGTCCCCTTCCCTACCTTGAGGAGATAAATCACCTCTTTCTCTCTCTAATTTACTTTTTAAATAAACTATATTTTCTAATTTTAAAAAAATTTTAAATTAAGAAAAAAATGTTTCAACTGTGAAACTGAAAGTACTAGGCTTTCTGAAGAAAACAGTTTATTTCAATGAAGTTTCAAAACATATCAAGGGCAAGGCCTGTTATCCCAGCACTTTGGGAGGCCAGAGCAGGAGGACTGCTGGAGTCCAAGAGTTTGAGATCAGCCTAGGCAAGATAGTGAAACCGCGTATCTACAAAAATAAGTTTAAAATTAGCTGGGCGTGGTGGCACAAGCCTATAGCTCCAGCTACATGGGAGGCTTAGAAGGGAGGATCACTTGAGGCCAGGAGGTTGAGGCTGGAATGAGCCAGGATCCTGCTACTGTCCTCAAACCTGGGCAACAGAGTGAGACCCTCTTTCCAAAAATAAAAATAAAAAATCAAGAGCCAAGCAGGTGGCTCATGTCTACAATCTCAGCACTTTAGGAAACAGAGGTGAGAGGATCGCTTGAGCCCAGGAGTTCAAGACAAACCTGGGCAACATAGTAGAACTTGTCTCTACAAAACAAAAAAAAAATGCGTTTTAGCGGGCCATGGTGGTACATGCCTGTAGTACAAGCTACTCAGGAGGCTGAGGCTGGGATAGTTTGAGCCCAAGGAGCTCAAGGCTGCTGTGAGCTATGATCACTCCACTGTACTAAAGCCTGGGTGATAAAGTGAGACTCTGCTTCTAAAAAAACTTAGAAAATAAAAATTATGGTTAGAATTCAAAAATTCTAAGTTTTCCCAGTATATATTGATACAAAGAGTTATAAGCTTTAGATCACTAGATGAGAACCATTAATTTCACCATTCTCCCACAAACTAGCTTTAGAAATGGTAATACATTTCTGTGTCATATATTAGACATGAAGAAAAATTCTTCTAGAATCACACAATATTCTCTTCACATGTTAAATTTCAGATCTCTGGCATTAAAAAGTGATGTGACTAGAAAGCACATTTCAACTTGACAATTATTAAGGATTCCCAGCACAGACTGCAATTCAAGTACACACAGCATTGAGTCTTTTTACAACCACAAGGCTGCATCTCCTCTCTTCTCGTGACCAGACAACACACTTTACCTTCTTTGTCTTTTGCTCCCATTGCTAGGCCCACAACCTTGGGCCCGGCCCCAAAAATCTGAAGTTTCTTCAGTTCCGTGTTTCTATTCACGTCTCCAGCTTCTGACTAAAAAATAATAAACAAAATTCACATTAGCATAAATATACTGATTCATGTATTTATTTTCCTATAAGAAAAGTTTCAAGATCCTCTTCAAAATGAAGGAAAAAATTATTTGATTTCTTTTGTCTAAATCTACTTACGGTCTCACTAACAGTTGGAAGTCTTTCCACAAAATAAAATTCATCTATGTCTCCTAAAAAGTGTAGTTGCCGAGCTAAAGACAGATACTGTTGGTTATTATGCAATAGAAATTCCCACTTCCAACCTGCTAATGGACACCTGCCTATGATTAGAAAGCAGTAGGCCCATCTCAGGGCATAAACCGCGATTATCCTAAACCAATCATGCTCATTCCAGTTCTCTTTGTTGGTGATGACCAACCAAGGGGTGGGAATGTAATCCAGTTCTAGCCAGTGACACATCAAAAAAGTTTATTGGGGGCCAGGCACGGCGGCGCAGCCTGTAATCCCAGCACTTTGGGAGGCCGAGGTGAGAGGACTGCCTAAACCCAGGGATTTGAGACCAGCCTGGGCAACTTGGTGAGACCTCGTCTCTGCAATAAATCACAAAAACTAGCTGGGTGTGGTGGTGCACACCTGTAGTTAACACCTACTTGGAAGGCTGAGGTGCAAGGTGGAAGGAAGCCCAGTAGGTCAAGGCTGTGGTGGCTGTGAGCAAGCCACTGTACTTCAGCCTGGGTGACAAGAGTGAGACTACAACTGAAAAAAAAAAAGTTTACTGGAAGTCTCCAAGTAAGATTTTAATCTTCCAATAAAAGGGAAAGCTGGCCAGATATGGTGGTTTACGTTTGTAATCCCAGTTCTTTGGGAAACTGAGGCAAGAGGATTGCCTGATTCCAGGAGTTTAAGACCAGCCTAGGCAACATAGTGCGTGAGACCTCATCTGTACAAGATATAAGAAATTCAGCCAGCCGTGATGGTGCACACTTATCATTCCAGCTACTTGGGAGGCTGAGGTAGGAAGACTGCCTAAGCCCAGGAGATTGAGGCTGTAGTGAGTCATGATCACGCTACTGAACTCCAGCCTAGTCAACAGAGTGAGACCCCCCAACTCAAAAAAATAAAAATAAAAGGGAAAGCCTATCAAAGGGTAGTCTTTACTGCCCCAGCTCCCTTCCTGCTTGCCAGGTGACTCCATCAGGTGAAAACATGGTGCTGGACTGTGCAACAGTCACAGTACAATTGAGAGAAGACTTACACCTACACACTAAAGGAAGCAAGTCAGAAATATGGAAAGCACTTGGGTCCTTGATGACAATAAGAAGATGCTACGCCAATCCTAGAACCGCTATCCTCTGAAAATCTTATGTGAAAAATGTGTTATGAAGTTTAAGCTACTGCCATCTGACATTCTATCACCTGAAGGTAAGAGCATACTGACAAGATATTGGTGTTAAATCTTGAATTTAGATTAACCAGCATCCCTGAGTGCAAACTAAGTAGCTAGCCAAAAATGTATTTTAAACGTGTAAAGAATAAGCATAAATATAAACCAGGACAAAACTACTTTAGAATAAACAGAAGAATATAACAAATGATATATGCAATCCAGTCTAATAAAAGATCATATAAGAAAGAACAAAACCAATCAAACTGGCTTTCCAATTTTTTCTTTCCAAATTGGAAAATACAGTTTATTTAGAAAGTAAATTAGAGAGAAAGAGAGAGAGACAGACACTGACTCACCTCCCCAAGGCAGGGGAGGGACAAAGCTAGGAAACTTGGCAGCCATAGCTCAAAAAGCTATGTGGAAATACCAGAGTTTAATGAAGCAATGGTGAATGGGGAGAAAGAGACAGAGAGAGACAGAGAGAGAGAGACAGAGAGAGAGAGAGAAAGAGAGAGAGAGAGAGAGAGAGAGAGCGAGCGAGAGAGAGAGAGACTGATTGATTTTCTAAACTTCTGTAGATTGACTTGGTTTTACTAACCAACTTCCACAGTTAGCTAAATTATAAATACAACACTGCACATTCCTTACTACTATTAAGGCAGAGAACATAATAATAAAAGCTAACACATGTTGAGTATGTAGTATGTGCCATATCTAAGTTTTTGGTTTTTTTTTTGAGTTGGAGTCTCACTCTGTCGCCCAGACTGGAGTGCAGTGGCCGCTCCCGGCCACCGCAGCCTCAACCTGCTGGGCTCCGGCGATCCTTCCGCCTCAGCCTTCCAAGTAGCTGGAACTACAGGCGCGCGTTACCATGCCCGGATGATTTTTTTTTTGATTTATTGTAGAGATGAGGTCTCGCTTGCCCAGGCGGGTCTCGAACCCGTGGGCTCA
Source organism: Tarsius wallacei (assembly GCA_963574415.1). Classification (NCBI taxonomy): domain Eukaryota; kingdom Metazoa; phylum Chordata; class Mammalia; order Primates; family Tarsiidae; genus Tarsius; species Tarsius wallacei. The sequence goes on along the minus strand of CAUYQG010171667.1, from coordinate 6,905 downwards.
GGCAATCCACTCACCTCAGCCTCCCAAAGGCGCGGGATTACAGACTGAGCCACCGAGCCCGGCTAAGTATTTTAATGAGTCCCTACAATAACCTTTTTCAGACAGGCTATAAATTCCAAACAGTAGAAGTAATTTTAAAAACTCTGTGATCTTAATGGAATAAAACTACAAACAGCAAAATCAAGAAGGCCCTTCTACCTGAAAATGTTTAACTATTTTTTTAAAAAAGTAAAAAAACTATATATCCAAACAGATTAAAGCAGTGATCCCAGAAAATTTAGTCTTAGACATATCAATAAAAACAAAACAATAAAAATAAATGAATTAAATTCCCAACTCAAAACACTAGGAGAGACCAGACACAGTGCCTCATGTGCCTGTAATCCCAATGCTTTGGAAGGCCAAAGCATGAGGATCACTCGAGGCCAGGAGTTTGAGACTAGCCTGGGTAACATAGCAAGACCCCGTCTCTGAAAGAGAAACAAACAAACACTAGGGGGAGAAAAAACCAAACCAAAAGAAAAAAGCCTGCAACATAAACCAAAAGAACTTTGTATTGCTGGATTTGAGCTGGAATTATCGGTATGAACTCAAAATATAAAGTAATTTTTTGATTTTGAGATAGGGTCTGGCTCTGTTGCCTGGGCTAGAGTGCAGTGCACCATCATTACTCACTGCTGCCTCTAATTCCTGGGCACGAGCGATCCTCCTACCTCAGCCTCCCAAGTAGCGGGGGCTACAGGCACATGCCATTATGCCCAGCTAAATTTTTTTAAAATTTTTTGTAGAGATGGTGTCTCACAATGTTGCCCAGGCTGGTCTCTAACTTCTGGCCTCAAGCCATTCTCCCACCTCAGTCTTTCAAAATATTGGGATTACAGGCAAGAGCCACTATGCCTGGCAGAAGTTATAATTTTTAAAAAATTTATTTCCTGGCCAGGCGCGGTGGCTAATACCTATAATCCCAGCACTTTAGGAGGCCGAGGTGAGAGGACTGCCTGAGCCCGCAGGTTTGAAACCAGCCTGGGCAACTTGGTGAGACCTCATCTCTACAATAAATCAAAAATTAGCTGGGCGTGGTAGCACACACCTGTTGCTTCAGCTACTTGGAAGGCTGAGGCAGAAGGATCACCTGAGCCCAGCAGGTGGCTGTGAGTGTGCCACTCCCTCCAGCCTGGGTGAAAAAGTGAGACTCCGACTCAAAAAAAAAAAAAATTTTATTTCCTAACCATGACCACTAAGTCCCAGAAACAGTAACATTCCAACAGAAACAAGCACAACATAAGCTCAGATCATGATTTCTGACCAAAATGAATCAGAACGCCTTGGAGAAATGACTGATTCAAGGTCTAAAACAGGACAGGAAGATGAGTTTTGTGCCAAAAAGTAAATGCTCAAAACAATGATGAAGTTATGTTAACAAGACACAGGAATCAGGCTGGGCACGGTGGCTCACGCCTATAATCCCAGCGCTTTGGGAGGCTGAGGTGAGAGAACTGCCTGAGTTCAGGGGTTCGAGACCAGCCTGGGCAACTTTGTGAGACCTCGTCTCTACAATTAGCTGGGCATGGTGGCACGCACCTGTGGATCCAGCTACTTGGAAGGCTGAGGTGGAAGGATCAACTGAGCCCAGCAGGTCGAGGCTGCAGTGGCCGTGAGCGTGCCGTGGCCGTGAGCGTGCCACTGCACTACAGCTGGGCGACAGTGTGAGATTCTGACTCAAAAGAAAAAAGAGGGGAAACCTCAGAATTTGACTATTAAAAACTTAGTGGTAACTTGAATAGTGCAATTTCAATGAAATTATTTAGCTCAAAATCAGATCATAGAGTATAAAAACTAAACAGACATTTAGGAAACTGAGACAATATACACCTATCTTTCAACAAACTTCTCTGTGAAGACTGGCGGCAAGGATAAGGCATTCTATAGAAACAGGGCTTTTATTTTTAAGATGACAGAGTCCAGGCACCATGGCTCATTCCTATAATCCCAGCACTTTGAGAGATGGAAGTTCAAGACCAGCCTGGGTAACATAGCAAGACCACATCTCCACAAAAAAATTTAAAAATTAACTGGATGTGGTAGCACACACCTGTAGTTCCAGCTACTCAAGAGGCTGAGGTGGAAGGACTGCCTGAGCTCAGGTCAAGGCTGTGGTGAGCTGTGATCATGTTACCGCTTCTCTAGCCAGGGCGACAGAGTAAGACCCCAACTCAAAAAAAAAAAAAAAAAAAAGATGATAGAGACCTGAACACATACTTGAGATGGGGATGGAATTCAGCAGACAGAGAAGGTAGGTAGGAGAGAAAGATTTCCTGTTTGATATAATGAGATCACTAAAGAAGTCAGAAGTGACAGAAGTGGAGGCATTATCCCTAGAAAGTTACACTTCGCCCAAAGAGACAAAGACTAAAGATGAATACCAGCAGTTGGAAATAGAGGGCAAGAAGTTGAAGGAGTGCTACCAGAATGCCTTTATTTTTCTTTCTGAAATAGAAGACTAGGAATGAGTGGTAGACTCCCAATTGAGTAATTAAGTACAAATTGCAAGTTGAAAACATTCTTAACTTCAAATCCTGAAATAGTTTAAGTTTCTATCTGATACCAACCGATCTGAATACAGTGCCAATTATTGCAATGGGTAAATGTTGTCTACATGGTCCCTATTTTTATAATATATAAAGAAAAGCAATTAGAATAGGCAAATGTTTTCCATAGTTTCAGGGGTAACACGAAAAGGAATTTCATCACAAACTGGCAACTGGTTAGAGAGGCAGGGACAACTAGGCAACCCTTCAAAGTTAAGCCACTGTGTCAAAGAGACTAGTCCTCAATGTTTCAGGTCCTGAATAGAATCATCATTGAGCAGAACTTCTGAGATCAATCACACTAACAAAAATCACTTAATGACTAAACCAGAGTTTACTAGTTTATGATGGGACTGTCACTTTCCAATGAATTTCCATTAAGTTCACATTGCTATCCAGGACACTACTTTCAAAGACTACCTAAGAAGTTGAGTTCGTATTCAGTAAACATAAACTCAGAACAAGAAAAGAAGAAATGGCATTCATGGAGAGCCATCCTCTGAGCTGTAGGAAAGCAAGATGAAGTATTAACAGCTGCCTAGTCAGTGACAAGATGCCACACAACCCCAGATCCAGCGTCTCCAGTTAACAGCAGACTTATCTTGCTTCTCTGATACCCATTTTCGATGCAAACCATTCCCATTTTTATAACATTGTTTCTATAAATGTTAAATAAAATTGATGAGACTCAGTGAAGTTGCTATTCCTGTCTGTGTTAATTTAAATGAATCAAATCTTAGGAGTCCTAGGAGTACCTCACTATCTCAGCTTACAAACTTGTCTTTATTAAAAACCTTCAAAGATCACAAAGGAAAGGAAATATGAGTTTAAAAGGAAAGAGAAGCTTTAAAAAAAGAGAAGGGGGGGCAGACAAAAAAAAAGAAATTAGAACCCTTTTCTTCTGACGCATTAGGCTTTGAAATTATTTTAGGTTACATGAACACTACAGAAATGTTGTGTTGGGGGATCTCAGACACCAAAAAATGTATTCTCTGGTTTTTGCACTCAGAGACATCTTGTGAATCACCTACCAGCAACTCGACCACACTTTTTTACAAAATAGGGAAAAACAAATCACTTCATATTAAATAGTATACTGTTGGAACCATTATTTTATTGTAATTACATCTGGCTTACAATGGAATTTTGGACATTGAAGAATTTATTTATGACACAAAAAAATCAGCCGGGCTCGGTGGCTCAGCCTGTAATTCTGCGCCTTGGGAGGCTGAGGTGAGTGGATTGCCTGAGCCCGCGGGTTCGGGACCCGTCTGGGCAACTTGGCGAGACCTCATCGCTACACTAAATCAAAAAATTAACCGGGCGTGGTAGCGCGCGCCTGTAGTTCCAGCCACTTGGAAGGCTGAGGCGGAAGGATCGCCGGAGCCCAGCAGGTCGAGGCTGTAGTGGCCAGGAGTGTGCCACTGCCCTCCAGTCTGGGCGACAGAGTGAGACTCCAACTCAAAAAAAAAAAAAAAAAATCAAAAATTTATACCTTGTATTTTTGTAACGTGTGGCATGTATTGCAGGTTCACTGATACATGTTGTGCAACAGTAATTTGACGTCTTCCACCTCGTGTTTTTCTATTCAAGCAGACAATGCAGTCTCATTTTCTTCCTCCCACATTAATAATATGTAATTTACTGTCCAGTCTGTTGTTTGAAGACAATGTGGAAAGACATTTGTGATTCCTAAAAACCACCTCTCAACTGACTGATCAGAAGCTTGTCAAATTTCAAATGGGACAAAGGTTTTCCATTGTTTTTGAACGGAAAACTTCAAGGAAACACATCTTTTTAAAAAATTTACCCTTGCATGTTTGTCCTGTATAATCACCAGCAATCTCCTTGTGTCCCCGAGAGGACGCAGATGTGCCAGATCTGCGATGTGTCTGAGCGCAAAGAGCTAAAGGAACGTTGGCTGAAAAACAAAACCTCATGTTCCTACCTCCCCACTTCTGCGAACCATGAAAACAAAATGTTCTGGAACTCATCAGCATGTCTATAAATTGGCACCACAGGATCCAGAGTCACTACTCAAAATTAACAAAGAGCTTTCTAAATCAAATTACACCACACTTCACAATTTCTTCTCCATGCACTTCTAAGGTAAATGAAAAATACGACTCTTCAACTTTTACAACAGTATACGAGTGGCCTCCCATGACCAGACAACTGTTCTGCACAGTAAATGCACTTAACACTCCTATTTAAAATGGCCCAAAGCCGGATGCAATGACACATGCCTGCAGTTCAAGCTAATCAGGAGGCTAAGATTGAAGGATCACTTGGGTCCAGGAGTTTGAAGCCAGCCTGGGCAACATAGCAAGACCCCATCTCGTTAAAAAAAGGAAAAAGAAAAAGAAAAAAGTGGCCCATGGACATTGATACCTGAGACTTCATACGTCTTGTTCTCTTCGGCAGAACGTTCACTCTTGTGCCTGGCTCTGGGGAAGTTTGGATATCAGTGCTGAGAACCTCAGGCTCCACTTTTTCCTTAAGATCTAAATTAGGCATCTGTACACCCTAAAAGAGCAGAGCACAGAAAGAGCAGATTCGCTGATAAGAAATTTGGCTTGAGAATCCATGGAGAATAAATTGCCAGTAAATCCCTAAAACTACATGAAACCAATTGCAATTCTCTCTCAAAGTGATCTACAGACTCGGGGCAATCCCCATCGTAATCCTGGCAGGCTTTGTTTTTTTGGTAGAAATCGAAATCTGATCCTAAAATTTATGTGAAAATGTAAAGTGTTTGGAAATTTTGAAAAAGAACAAAAAGAACGTAAACTACTAGGTACCAAAATTTACTACAGATCCAGGAAGGAAGCTAGTGTTGAGGCTGACATACCTATCAAGGACAATAACTATCATGGCTTCCAGTACTTTGATGAACCCTCAGATGCCTGGCATCCATGGTTTCACATTGTTGGAGCATTCGTTGTATACCTGGGGGCTACAACTCTCTATAAGTTTGCTGTGGCTGAACCAAGAAAGAAGACAGATGCAGATTTCTACAGAAATTCTGATTCCATGAGAGATTCTGAGATGAAAAAGGCCGGTATCTGGCTGGGCACGGTAGCTCAGCCTGTAGCCCCACACTTTGGGAGGCTGAGGCGAGAGGACTGCCTGAGCCCATGGGTTTGAAACCAGCCCAGACAACTTGGTGAGACCTCGTCTCTACAACAAATTAAAAACTAGCCGGGCGTGGTAGCGCACCTGTAGTTTCGACTACTTGGAAGGCTGAGGCAGAAGGATCGCTGGAGCCCAGCAAGTCAATGCTCGGGTGGCCATGAGCGTGCCACTGCACTCCAGCCTGGGCGACGGGGTGAGATGCCAACTCAAAAAAACCCCAAAAAACAAAAAACCCCACAAAACTTACTATAAAGCTACACTACTCAATACAGTGTGGTATTGGTGTTGGGTAGACATATAGCTCAATGGAACAGAACACAGTCCAGAAATAATTCCATACATTTATGGTCCACGAATTTTGAACAAAGGTGTCAAGGTAAATCCATGGAGAAAGGATTTTAAACATATAGTGCTGGTACAACTGAGTATTCACATACCCCTCACCATCAAAAAAAAAAAAAATCTACACCTTTACCTCACACTATACACACAAAAAACCACTCAAAATGCATCACATACTAAAATATAAAAGCTAAATTATAAAACTTCTAGATTGAAAAAAATAATATCTGTGATCTTGGAAAAGATTTCTTAAATACGACACCAAAAGCACAATCCATAAAAGAAAAAACTGATAAGCTATCCTTCAAATAGACACCAATATAAAAATGAAAAGATAAGCCACAGAGTAGAAGAAAATAGTTATAAATCACATTATCTGACAAACACTTTATATTCAGAATATATAATAAACTCTTACAAGTAGAAGAAGACAAATAACACAATTTCTAAAAAAGATTTTAGGCCAGGCATGATGGCTTATGCCTATAATTCTAGCACATTGGGAGACCAAAGCAGGAGGATTACTTGAGCCTGGGAGTCTGAGGTCAGCCTAGGCAACATAGCAAGATATCATCTCTACAAAAAGTCAAAAAATTAGTGAGCTGTGGTGATGCATGACGGTAGCCCCAGCTACTTGGAAGGCTGAAATGGAAGGATCATCAGAGACCAGGAGGTCGAGGCTAGAGTAAGCCATGACCATGCCACTGCACTCCAGCCTGGGCAACAGTAAGATTCTGACTCAAAAAAAAAAAAAAAAAAAAATAGATTTAAGAAGATAATTCTTAAAGGAAGATAAAAAAATGGCTAATATTAAAATTAAAATATGAAAAAAAAAATTTA
>CAUYQG010171666.1:0-15432 GCA_963574415.1 Tarsius wallacei | reverse complement strand
AGGCCTAAGGTAATAGAGTATACCGTAATATTTACCTCCATGCTATTCCATGGATTCATGTTTGCCTCTGGTCTTTTTTTCCTCAAAATGGTTTTCATGTTATTTCCTGTTTGATTAGATTCTATTATGGGAAAGATTTTGTAAGTCCTTTGTGTACTGTATTTCCCAAATTATTTCCTATTTGCCTGTTGCCTTTATATTTGAATGACAATATGACTGAATATGAGACATTTCAGGCTCAGTTTCTTTCTGTCAGCATTTTGTAGACAATGTTCTATGTCTTCTGATGCTAAATGTTACTGTGAAGAAATCACAAAGTACCTGAATTTTCTTCTGTGTATAACTTAGAAAAAAAATTTTCCCGGACACCTGAAGAAATTTTATCCTTAAAATTCAATGAAGACAAGGAAATAGTTCATTGTTCCTTATGAAGTTTCTAGATTTTAGTAGTATACACTGTACTGTCCTTTGAATCTGTAATGGAAATGCCTCCCTTATTTGGGAAAGTGATCTTCCATTACAGCTTAAAAGTCATGTCATGTTCCATTTGCTTATTCTTAGTCAGGGAAACAGATTATCTTTATATTCTGTGGCTTTCATATCTATCTACATGTATTATGCTATCTGTAATTGTTTCTCTTCTTTTTTTGTGTGTTCACTGAAATTGTCTCCAGTGTTTCCTCCAGATCTTTAGTTCAATAGTCACTAGTTACGTGTGAATATTTAAATTAAATTAATAAAAAGTTTAAAAATATTTTGAAGTTACATTTCTTGACTGCACTAACCATATTTCAAGTGTTTAGTAGGCATTTGTGGCTACCGTAATGGATAGTACTGTTCTAGAACATTCTAATCACTGCAGAAAATTCTACTGGACAGTGCCTCTCTAGAGCAATAATTGAGTCTCTACTGCTGGTTGTGTTTTTCCTTTTTCTTATTTATTTCTTCTGTAATAGTATTCTATTAGTCCCTAACATTTCCTTGTAACCTTGTATATCTATTCTGTGGTTTTATCTAATCCTTTAAGTCTTCATATACAAATTCGTGTCCTTGTAAATTCTCATAGTGCAGAGCACACTGGGAAATTTTCTCTTTGGTAGGAGGTTTTTTACTGAAACATTTTTCATCTATCATTTGCATGCTACATTTTTTCATACTAGTTTTATTTATTTTATATAAACTTTATATAAGGAGGACTTTTTCTTCCATATGTGAGTTTATATTTTTTCTGTTTGCTTTTCATTTTACTGAAACATAGCAAGAAAACTTTTGTCCAAAACTAGTTAAACTGATTATAAAATGGAAGATTTCTCCTTTATTCTTGTTCTCCTTCCTTTACATTACGAGCTCTATACTGCAAGGGTCAGAAAATACGAACTATGGGGCAAATTGACCCATCTCCCCTTTTTGCAAATACTTTTACTTACAGAAACAGAGCTACTCTCACCCCTTTGCTTATTGTCGCTGGCTGCTCTCATGCTGCAATAGCAGAGCTGAGTAGCTGTGACAGAGATCGCAAGACTTGGGAAGTCTAAATATTTACCGTCTGGCGCTTTATGCTGACCACTGAAGTACAGTGAAGGAAGAATTATCTGTAGCCCCAGGGCATGGGGTAGCGTGAGAATAGGGTTGGAGGAGATCCTTCCTTAGCTGAACTGGGCTGTTTCTCGTTTGTAGATTTTTTAAAGGTCTTCAGCCGGGGTTTACTTCATGCCTTAGTCAGTTCAAGCTGCTATAACAAAGAACTATAGACTGGTTTAAAAACAACAGAAACGTGCTCCTCATAGTTCTAGAGGCTGGAAATCTGAGGCCAGGGTGCCAGCATGGTTGGGTTCTGTGAGGATTCTTCTGGGTTGCAGACTGCTGAATTCTTGCTGTATCCTCACACTGTGGAGAGTGTGAGCAGGCTCTTTGGGGTCTCCATTATAAGGGCATTAATCTCATTCATGAGAAGTCCATCCACATAATTTTATGACTTCTCAAATGCTTATAACCTTCAAATACTATCAGCTTGGGGGTTAGGATTTCAACCTATGCATTCTGGAGGGACACAGCCGTACAGCCCATAGCACTGTATAATGCCGGGCATATCTTCCTCGAATCCAGGGATAAATCTGAGATTCAGCTCACCCTCAATCTCTGGTTCCATTTGGAACTCTGAAACTTTTGCTGCTTTTAAGGGGACATAGCTCAGTTTGTGCTCTTGCTCTGTACTCAGGCATCAATCATTTCTACTGCTAAAGAGCTGAAAGGTGTATGAAAGCTGGATTGGTTTCCTCATTGAGCACCTTTTAGACTAGAGGGACTTCACCTGGGCTGTCCACCAAAGGCTCTGGACTCATCTCTCCCCTTACCTGAAACTGTCTCAGATCTTATTTCTATGAAGATTTCTGCTTCACCAACTTCTATTCCTATGAAGGTGGTATTCTATTTCTACGAAGATTTCTGCTTCACTGACTCCCCTTTGGTGATATTTTTCAGGTTTTTATTTTCTTCAGTTCCCCTTCTTAATGCTTCTGAAGAGTCAGTGTTACAAGCTTTCTAGAATCACACTATGCACATAAAAGAACTTTGGTTTCAATGGCTAACTTCCATGTGGTATACTTTTCTCTCTTAAAATTTATTTGTTGTGAACATCTTAGATTTCTGCAGAAATAAAATTTCAAGATGTGGCTTTTCTCTGCCATCTGAAAATGGGAGATTGTATATATGGATTTTAAAAGATGATCAATGAAGAACATATTTGCAAAAAGCTCTTTTGTAGTTACCTCCTTTCATTGTAAGGTGAAGTAGTTGCAATGGGAATAACTAACCATAAAGAGGTGTGTTTCTTCTGATTGAAATTTTCTTGAATAAACTAATAAGTATATATAGATTATGCTGGGTTTTGCTTTTACTTAAAATGACCAATGAATATTACACAACAAGGATGTGATATTTTAAAATTATCTAATTAAATTATAAAACTGACTCAACAATATTTTGTACCCCTACGTGGTGCAAGGCACTCTGCTGGCCCCATTCATTAGTGACTTGCTAAGCTCTATGTCTTCACAAGTCATTTGTATGGAAAGGTGCTTGAAATTCTCAGTGATCTGTAAAGTAAGTAATTCTAGATGGGCTTGTGTCGAACTAGTCTTTCAAAAAATTACTGTATCGGCTCGGTGGCTCAGCCTGTAATCCCGCGCCTTTGGGAGGCTGAGGTGAGTGGATTGCCTGAGCCCGCGGATTCGAGACCTGCCTAGGCAAGCAAGACCCCCTCTCTACAATAAATCAAAAAATTAGCCGGGCGGGTGTGGTAGCGCGCCTGTAGTTCCGGCTACTTGGAAGGCTGAGGCGGAAGGATCGCTGGAGCCCAGCAGGTCGAGGCTTCGATGGCCGGGAGCGGCCACTGCACTCCAGTCTGGGTGACAGAGTGAGACTCCAAAAAAAAAAAAATTACTGTATCACCTATATTTTAATGAGAAATTTAAATACAGTTAAAAATACCTTAAAGATAATGTTTAATGCTAATGTCCAGTGTCTGTAGATCTCATCCCACACAATCCAAATTCCCTCACACAGAGATATTTTCACTGTTCAAAAACTGTACTACACTTTGAAATAAAGGGGTATATATGAATGGAGGTTTAAAAATCTATTTCCCATATTTTTAACCATAGATTATGATTATAAACCTTGGTTTGCTTAAACAAAGTCACTGAAGCAAAGTAGCATTTTTTGAAGAGTTCTTGATAATGGGCAACTGAATATCTACGACTAACTACTATTCAGTAGCTGAAAATAATGGCAGAGAATATTTGGACAGAAATGGAAATAGAATATGGTTTAAATTTGAGTAAATATAAGATATTTAGATTTCAATTTTTGAAATATGTGTAAATGGATGAATAGCTTGGATTTTTATAAAGCAATTCAGTTCAGTTCAATTACAGGCTGAACTGTAATGCAGTTTAAAATACTGATGTAGCAAGTATTTAATTATACTATTTTAATTGGATAGAAAAACAAAACAAAACAAAAAACTGTTACCTATTTGTGAAACAACTGACAGAAAAATCTAACAAGTGTTAAACTAAGTTTAGCCTAAAGCTGCCTTCTGACATATTTTGAGTTTAGCCTAAAGGTTTTTTCATACAAAGTGAACTGTAACCTAACTGGATGTGTAAACAGACTGTGACCCAACCTTGTACTAATCACGGAGTTTCAGTCAATCAGACATGGCCAACTTTTCAAACCATGTTCAAATAAGGCAAATGCCAAACTGTTGCCAATCCAGATGTTTCTATACTTCACTTCCTCTTCCTACATGTCACTTTCCTTTTTCTGTCCATAAATCTTCTGTGACCATGTGGCAGCTTCAGAGTCTTTCTGAACCTGTTCTGGTTGGAGTGGGGGATGGGAGTTCCTGGTTTGAATTGTTCTTTTGCTTGATTAAACCCTGTTAAATTTGTCTAAACTTTTCCTTTAAAACAATGAGCTCTAATTCTGACAGAAATTTCTGGGAAAAATTATTTTTCAAGAAAAGCTATGAATTTTTAAAAAATAATTTGTTACTATAAGCAAAGTTGTATTTCTGATCTTTTAATGGCACCTTCTGTGAATGTCTGAGATGCTTCCATACCTAGTCTCAACGGAGCCTACCTTTTTTCAATCTGAAAATAAAATGAAAGTGCTTTTACCTCAACTTACTTTTTTATTTTTATTTTTTTAAACCAAATAGGAATCCTCATGCTATAAATAACTGGGAAAATTATGTTTTTATCATAAGGTGTAGCTTAAGTGAAAAGCAAATTTTGTTACTAAGTTTTGTTGTTCCTAAAATAACTTATTATATTGCATTCTGATCTATTAATGAATTTATGCAAAATAAACAAGCTGGGAATTTTCTGGTTTTAATTTTTCTTGCACAGCTACAAATTATAGGTAGGGCTATCTATTTTGCAAAGAAATGTTTCATATCTACAGTGTAATGAGTAAAAGTCATGAACATAAATTTCACCGAGAAGTGCAAACAGCCAATGAAAATAAGAAAAGATTCACCTCACGAATAACTACAAAATGAAAATGAAAAAAGGCATTATTATCAATATATACTTATTTGAATTTATCAACAATAAGAAACATTGATGGAATTACAAATCATCAGGTTATTATTTGTTCACAAGAGACAGTTACTCCTAAAAGATTTTCTAAAATAAAGAAACAAAATTACAGAAAATATTAAAAAACTTGAATAAACGTTTTGTAACTACCTTTTCCAACTTTGAAGTTTCCATTGTTATTTTTTAATATTCTGGTGTCATTTATGTTTTATTCTATAACCATAATTCCATAATTGACGCCCTTGTTTTATGTTTGACTGGATTATAATTTCAATGTCAGTTGTTTTAGTTTTTTGACTTATTTACTTTGATTACTGTTTTTGAGTGTACTTTTTGCCCAAGAAGAATTTTTAAGAAGAGTTCTTGGACATTGTATTTTTTAAATTTTTTCTTGGTTTAAGAGTAGCAGACTCTGGTCTTTATAAATAGTAGTTTGGCTGTACATAATATTACTAGTCTTGCTTTTATTCTCGGTCTTTTTTAGATATTGCACATCACCATTCTCTGGCATTCGATGTCACTGAGGAGTCTAAGGCCACTGTCATCATTTCCTTGTCTTTGTGTCTAATTGTGAATATGATTCTTTATCCTTGATACCTAGCAACATTACCAGAATATATTTTGGTGTTAATCTGTCCTTGTCAAGTTTTCCTACCAAGGTCTTCTACCTGGTGTATCAAGACTCACTTCCCATCACCTCCTTCTTTACTGGGGGCACTCCTGCCTTGCCAACTATTTGTCCTGTGAATGCATTATGCTACTTTATATCTCTGTTACTTGGCACAGGTAAATGAAATCCCCTCACTTCCTACCCCAACTCTGTCATTTGCTGCTACTGCAATAGCAGATTCAGCTCAAGCTTCTCCTTGCGGTGAGACTTCCTAGAACGCACTCCCCAGGTGACCCAGTCACTTCCTTCCACCTCATAAAAGATAACACGTAGCCACTATTACCCTTGGTAGCCGGAGTCACCATTCCCGTTAAAGACTTTCTCTCACCCAGGACTGTGAGCTCCAGGGGGAAGGACGCTTACCTCATACCCACTCAACTACGCTAGCAAGGTAACGCCCGAAAGTTCTTGATGGTAAGACATTGTGAACGTGGATTGGGTAATATGCGGACAAATTACTGGGGAGCTAGTAAACGGGAAAAGTGGAAATCTGAGAGTTCCAGTGTTCTGATAAGGCAAATACTCTAAGTCTTTGAGGAACAGTTATCAGATACCGATGGCGAGGTAGCTAAAAGTGTCGAGGGGAAGCCTAAAGGCGAGCGAGGGAAAAAGCCTGAACTCCTCTGCAGTTATTAGTTCAGGTTCCAAACGCAGGTGGCAGCTGTCCCGGAGTCTGCTCTCCTGCACCATAATCTTTCTTCCGGAAGGGCATGCGTGGTCAGCCCTTTTTCCATTTCCATACTTAATGCTCGCTTTCGCCACCACGATCCCCACTCCGTCCCACCGTTCCCGCAGTGAAAACAGCCTACGGTGGAGCAGGGCGCGGGGGGAACACCAGGGGTGGGGACAGGGGGCGGAGCAAGCAGTGCGCATGCTCCGGGCGGGCGCGGGGCGGGAGCAGCATTGTGGCGTCAGGCTGCGCCTGCGTCACCCGGCGTCCCGGACTCAACGGCTGTGAATCGGTCTGCGGGACTCCGGCCGGGATGGTGCCGCGGTGCCAGGTAAGGGGGGAAGGGGTGCGTGCGTGTGGGCCTGGGTGCGGAGGCCTCCCGGAAGTGTCTGTCTAGCCACTTCCCTCCACAGACTCCGCTTGGCCATCCTGACCCCCCCCGCACACATCCACACTGACCTGGACTTTGGTTCCGAGCTGCCGCCGCCACAGCCACCACCGCAGTCACCTCCAGAGCCACCACCGCGGTGGCCCCTCCACGACGCTTTGCTCCAGCCGCCCCAACAGAAGTCAAGTGCACTCCGTGAACTCTTGGCGTCCAGGTCACGGCGTCGAGGACAGGCTGGATCTCCTGGATCTTTTTTGGATCCCCTCTTTTGTCAGATTATTCTTTGGGCGAAGCTAAAAAGAAATGCACCCAATTAAGAATTCTGGTGAAGAGATGTGCTTCATCTATGGATGTACACACCCTTGATTATTTGCAAACCTGTGATTATTTGTAGAGAATAATTTGTAGTGAGTGACAGGTGAGCTGTTTTACTTAGTCGGATCCTTGGGATAACAGGCTGTTGTCACTGGTTTGTCCTAGGAAATACCAGTTTATCCTGTATTTCAAACCCTCTTGCTTTTATAAATGTAAGGTTTTGTGTGTTGCATAATTTAATCTTCAGCAGCTGGGTCCAGTGTTATGTAGACTGGAATCAAAGTTCATTTAACAGCTATGAAGGGGCTGTTTTTTCGCTAATCTGGTCATTTAGTTTATTTGGGTAATTGATCTCTTGCCTCATATTTGTTCATTGCTTAAGTGTTTATAAAAGGTGCTGTAATTTTATGTCAACTAAAGACCAGCTTAGCATGTTTTCTATAAAGATATATAATTAGGATTTCTGCTATGGGACACTTAAAAGACACCCAGAAATTAGTCTGAATTGTGTTTAAAATGTAACAGTTTTTCAAAATTCGTATTTGTAGACATATGAAATTTTTTATGAATGATTTCATTTAACTTATAAAATTTGTCTTTGACTAAAGTAATACATTTGAAAAATGAGAAAACTTCTCTGCATGGGTAGACAGAAAAGGACTATGAGTTCTTAAGAGCATTTTCTTTATTTTCAGGTTGAAGTATTGTATTTTGCAAAAAGTGCTGAAATAGTGGGAGTTCGTTCAGAGACCATTTCTGTGCCACAAGAAATAAAAGCATTGCAGCTGTGGAAGGAGATAGAAACTCGGCATCCTGGGTAGTTAAATGTTTGTAGAATGAATGTGATTAACGCTTTTTTTTATATTTTAAAAATGTATAACTGATAAACATTTCTAAAAGGGTAATTTCCATACTTATTGTCAAAAAGGGTCATTAGTTATATTTTTCTGGAACTACTGGAAACTTAAACTCTAGTATTTAGAAAAGCAACATTTTTAAAGAAAGGCTAGAAGTATTTTGTCCCCAAAACACAGTGAGCTGGCATACTCCCAGAGGTACATGATTATATCCTCTTTCATAATTTACAAAATACTTTACATGTAGAATCTGCATTTTTATAACATTAAATGAAATTATTACAAATTTTGTTAAAAATATGTGTTTTAAACTTTTTTGTTCTGCCCCCTCTTTAGAAAATGCAAAGAGAAATTTCTAAGGTTAAAAGAAAAATTAGCTACAACAAATCCTAGATGCCATTGAATTTGCATTTTTTTCAATATTTAAATTTTTTCTGGTTCTTGAAAATCTATAATTTCATTGCTGTCATACCTACCTCAAGTGTTTTTTGGAACAAAATATGAAAGCGACTTACTGGAAGGTGTTCCAGGAATATTAATAGTCTCACTTAAGTCTGTATAATTGTTTAACCTGGAAGTCCTAGTGCTTTGTAAAAGATACTCAGCAATGTATGTTTAGATTCTTGATTTCACATCTTTTAAGGTGCTCTTCCAATGGCCTGATAATCAATGAAACATGGTGTGCCCTCTGTTCTACTTTGAATCTGTTACCTGCAGGGAGACACCTGGTCATGTACACATTTTCACTATGCCTGAGAAGAAAACTTTCATTGTCCAGATATGAAGAAACAGCTTTATTATTATAACTGTGTTGCAGGTGGCTCTGTGAACCATGCCATCTTTTCATCTTTCTAAGCAACTTTTCTGTATTTGAACAGGATAACGTGTACAAGCACAGTTTATGGGAAATCTTACAGCTTTACTTAGTAGGCTTGTACACATAGATGGATGGCCCCTAGAAAGGCCATGCATGAATTTGGAAAGTTTTATTTTCTTTTGCCCTGGTTTGAATATTGTTTCCAGTCTGGTGGTTTTTTTCTTTGTTTGATCCTCCATGATACACAACTTCCAATAAAGAGTTGATAGCAGTTTAATGTGTTCTTTGCAGTGAAAAGGTATGTTCTTCAGGGGATATGTCCTTTGCCTATAGAATGAGTTAATTAGTAATTTTGCAGGCAACGCTTCACATAGTATTATTTATGTAATATCTTTAACTGAAGCTAAAGAGATTTGTGGCCTATCACAGCATTGATATATCTAATCATATTTTTTCCCCTTCAGATTGGCTGATGTTAAAAATCAAGTGATATTTGCTGTTCGTCAAGAATATGTCAAACTTGGAGATCAGCTCCTCTTGCTTCAACCGGGAGACGAAATTGCTATTATCCCCCCCATTAGTGGAGGGTAGTGCTTCTGGGCTGTCTAGGTATGTGAGATTTGTTTTTCTTAACCAGGCTTATAGAGAAGAATTGTATAGATGATAACTTGTATGTGGTTTGCTGTTGCTGTATATTCTTTGTAAGTCTGTCCGTACCACATCTTTATTGATGCAGCAACCCATTATACAGACACATTTATAAATAGCTACCTACCATCTCTGCATCAACTTTATCGTAAGCATTTTAATTTAATATCAGTTTGATATGTTTGTATATTCAGTGTGGTTTATTCAGATCTTAGTGTTATGTATCAAGAACAGTGCTAGACAGTGGAATATTAGTATACATATTTTGCAGGTGGGAAAACAAATTCAGAGGAATTAAAAAACTCATCTCTGATCTCATAGCTGATAAGTGAAAGAGCTAACATTTGAACTCATAGGACTCTCTGTATCCTTTTTTTCAAATGTGCTTATTAGTACTAGATAATAGCTCTCCTGTGCACAGAGATATGTAGAAAAAGTGCACATCTAGATAGTCAAAAGATCACTATGTCTGAGAAGAAAGCCTATCATTGTCCATGTATAAAGAAACTGTTTTATAGTCATAACTTTCTAAAGGTAGCTCTGTGACTATGCCATCTTTTCATCTTTCCAAGGAACTTAGTTCATATTTGAGTAGTATAATGTGCAAGGACATTTTTCTGTGTAGTCTGGAGAAATCATGCTTATGTGCAGATGGAAGGAGGCATAATTTATTATCAACTAAAGAATAAATAATGTAGAAATAGCAGTCATCTTGTATCCAAAACTCTTGTAAGTTAGGAATGAAAGAGAGTATTCTTAATTTGACAGGATTTTTACCGCAAATCAAGAGTAAGTATAATACTTAATGGTTAAAACCTTGGTTCCATTAGAGAAAGAAACAAGCCAAGAATGCCTTTTTATTTTTTCACCCATTTTTCCCCACCATCCTTGAGGGTTATGCCACAAAAGAAGAAGAACAAGGAGGAGGAGGAGGAGGAGGAGGAGGAGGAGAATGTGCAAGGAAACTTGTCAGTGTAGTATGGAGAGATCATGCTTATGTGAAGAAAGAATGAGGCATAATTTACTATCAACTAAAAAATAATGTAGAAATTAGCAGTCATCTTCAATCAAAAACTCTCATAAGTTAGGAATGAAAGAAAACTTTCTTAATTTGACAGGATTTTTACCCCAAATCAAGAGTATATATCTTATTTAATGGTAAAAACTTGATGCCTTTAGTTAAAGAAAAAAGGCAAGGATGCCTTTTTATTTTTCACCCATTTATCCCCACCATACTTGAGGGTTATGCCACAAAAGAGAAGAAGGAGGAGGAGGAGGAGGAGGAGGAGAAAGAACAGCAGCAGGAGAAGGAGAATGTGCAAGGACATTTTCCTGTGTAGTCTGGAGAGATCATGCTTATGTGCAGACAGAATGAGGCATAATTTATTATCAACTAAAGAATAAATAATGTAGAAATTAGCAGTCATCTTGAATCAGAAATTCTTATAAGTTAGGAATGAAAGAAACCTTTCTTAATTTGACAGGATTTTTACCCCAAATCAAGAGTTAGTATCATACTTAATGGTAAAAACTTGGTTCCATTAGAGAAAGAAACAAGCCAAGAATGCCTTTCTATTTTTTCACCCATTTAGCCCCAGCATCCTTGAGGGTTGTGCCACAAAAGAACAAGGAGGGGGAAGAGGAAGAGGAGGAAGAGAAGGAGGAGAATGTCCAAGGTAATTTTCCTGCGTAGTCTGGAGAGATCATGCTTGTGTGCAGACAGAATGAGGCATAATTTATTGTCAACTAAAGAAGAAGAAGGAGGAGCAAGAAGAGGAAGAGGAGGAGGAGGAGTAGGAGGAGCAGGAGGAGGAGAATGTCCAAGGTCATTTTTCTGTGTAGTCTTGAGACATCATGCTTATGTGCAGACAGAATGAGGCGTAATTTATTATCAACTAAAGAATAAATAATGTAGAAATTAGCAGTCATCTTGAATCAAAAACTCTTGTAATTTAGGAATGAAAGAAACTTTTCTTAATTTGACAGGATTTTTACCCCAAATCAATGGTAAGTATCATACTTAATGGTAAAAACTTGGTTCCATTAGAGAAAGAAACAAGCCAAGGATGCCTTTTTATTTTTTTACCCATTATTCCCCACTATCCTTGAGGATTATGCCACAAAAGGAGGAGGAGGAGGAGGAGGAGGAGGAGGAGGAGGATGTACAAGGACATTTTCCTGTGTAAACTGGAGAGATCATGCTTATGTGCAGACAGAATGAGGCATAATTTATTATCAACAAAAGAAGAAGGATGAGGAGGAGGAATAGAGGCAAGAGGAGGAGGAAGGACATTTTTCTGTGTAGTTTTCAGAGATCATGCTTATGTGCAGACAGAATGAGGCATAAGTTATTATAAACTAAAGAATAAATAATGTAGAAGTTAGCAGTCATCTTGAGTTAAAAACTCTCGGATGTTAGGAATGAAAGAAACTGTTTTTGATTTGACAGTATTATTATACCAAATCAGGAGTAAGTATCATACTTAATGGTAAAAACTTGGTTCATTAGGGAAAGAAACAAGCCAAGGATGCCTTTTAATTTTTTCACCCATTTTCCCCACCATCCTTGAGGATCATGCCACAAAAGAAGGAGGAGGAGGAGGAGCAGGAGGCGGAGGAGGAGGAGGAGGAGGAGAATATGGA
Source organism: Tarsius wallacei (assembly GCA_963574415.1). Classification (NCBI taxonomy): domain Eukaryota; kingdom Metazoa; phylum Chordata; class Mammalia; order Primates; family Tarsiidae; genus Tarsius; species Tarsius wallacei. The sequence goes on along the minus strand of CAUYQG010171666.1, from coordinate 3,319 downwards.
AGGACATTTTCCTGTGTTGTCTGGACAGATCATGCTTACGTGCAGACAGATTGAGGCATAGTTTATTATCCACAAAAGAAGGAGGAGGAGGAGGAGGACGAGGCGCAGATTGTGCAAGGGCATTTTCCTGTGATGTCTGGAGAGATCATGCTTATGTGCAGACAGAATGAGGTATAATTTATTATGAATTAAAGGAGGAGGAGGAGGAGGAGCAGGAGGAGGAGGAAGGACATTTTTCTGTGTAGTCTGAAGAGATCCTGCTTATGTGCAGACAGAATGAGGCATAATTTATTATCCACAAAAGAAAAAATAATGTAGGAATTAGTAGTCATCTTGAATCAAAAAGTCCTGGAAGTTAGGAATGAAAGAAACCTTTCTTAATTTGACAGTATTTTTACACCAAATCAAGAGTAAGTATTATACTTAATGGTAAAAACTTGGTTCCGTTAGAGTAAGAAATAAGACAAGGATGCCATTTTATTTTTTCACCCATTGTCTCCACCATCCTTGAGGATTATGCCACAAAAGATGGAGGAGGAGGAGGAGAAGGTGGAGGAGGAGGAGGAGGAGGAGGACGAGGAAGAGAATGTGCAAGGACATTTACCTGTGTCGTTTGGAGAGATCATGCTTATGTGCAGACAGAATGAGGCATAATTTAATAACAACGTAAGAAAAAATAACGTAGGAATTAGCAGTCATCTTGAATCAAAACTCTTGGGAGTTAGGAATGAATGAAAACTTTCTTAATTTGACAGTATTTTTAAACCATATCAAGAGTAAGTATCATACTTAATGGTAATGAGTTGGTTCCATTAGAGTAAGAAACAAGTCAAGGATGCCTTTTTATTTTTTCACCCATTATTCCCAACCATCTTTGAGGATTATGCCACAAAAGAAGTTGGAGGAGGAGGAGGAGTAGGAGGAGGATGAGGAGGAGGAGGAGAAGGATGTCCAAGGTCATTTTCCTGTGTAGTCTGGATAGATCATGCTTTTGTGTAGACAGAATGAGGCATAATTTATTATTAACTAAAGAAGGAGGAGGAGGAGGAGTAAGAGGAAAAGGAGGAGGAGCAGGAGGAGGAGGAGGAAGGACATTTTCCTGTGTAGTCTGGAGAGACATTTTCCTGCTTATATGCAGACAGAATGAGGCATAATTTATTATCAACTAAAAAATAAATAATGTAGAAATTAACAGTCATCTTGAATCAATAAGTCTTGTAATTTAGGAATGAAAGAAACCTTTCTTAATTTGACAGAAGTTTACCCCAAATCAATGGTAAGTATCATAGTTAATCGTAAAAACTTGGTTCCATTAGAGAAAGAATCAAGCCAAGGATGCCCTTTTATTTTTTCAACCATTATTTCCCACCATCCTTGAGGATTATGCCACAAAAGAAGATGGAGGAGGAGGAGCTGGAGGCGGAGAAGGAGGAGGAGGAGGAGGAGTAGAATTGGAAGGACATTTTCCTGTGTAGTCTGGAGATATCATGCTTATGTGCAGACAGTATGAGGCATAACTTATTATCAACTAAAGAAGAAGGAAGAGAAGGTGGAGGAGGAAGAGGAGATGGAGGAGGAGGAGGAGATGGAGGAGGAGGAGGAGGAGGAGGAGGAGGAGGAGAATGTTCCAGGTTATTTTCCTGTGTCATTTGAAGAGATTATGCTCATGTGCAGACAGAATGTGGCATAATCCTCAAGGAAGTTGGAGAATAATTGTTGAAAAAATAAACTGGCTTTGTTGTCTTATTTCTTTCTCCAATGGAACCAAGTTTTTACCATACAGTATGATACTTACTCTGGATTTGGTGTAAAAATACTGTCAAGTTAAAAAAGCTTTCTTTCTTTGCTACCTTCCAAGGGTTCTTATTTCAAGATGACTGCTAATCCTACATTATTTTTTCTTTATTTGATATTAAATTATGCCTCATTCTGTCGGAACATAAGCAGAATCTCTTCAGTCTACAAAGGAAAATGTCCTTCCTCCTCCTCCTCCTGCTCCTCCTCCTCTTCCTCCTCTTTGTTTTCTTCATAATAAATTATACCTCATTCTGTTTGCAAATAAGCATGATCTCCAGACGTCACAGGAAAATGCCTTTGCACAAACTCCTCCTCCTCCTCCTCCTCTTCCTTCTCCTTCTCTTTGCTCTTCTTTAGTTGACAATAAATTATGCCTCATTCTTTCTGCATATAAGCATGATGCCTCAAGGCTACACAGGAAAATGACCTTGGACATTCTCCTGTTCCTCCTCCTCCTCCTCTTACTCCTCCTCTTCTTCATCCTTCTTCTTTTGTTGATAATAAATTATGCCACATTCTGTCTGCACATGAGCATAATCTCTCCAAATGACACAGAAAAATAACCTGGAACATTCTCCTCCTCTTCCTCCTCCTCCTCCTCCTCCTCCACCTTCTCCTCCTTCTTCTTTAGTTGATAAGTTATGCCTCATACTGTCTGCACATAAGCATGATATCTCCAGACTATACAGGAAAATGACCTTGGACATTCTCCTCCACCTACTCCTCTTCCTCCTCCTCCTCCTCCTCTTCCTCCTCCTCCTCCATCTCGTCCTCCTCCTCCTTCTTTAGTTGATAATAAGTTATGCCTCATTCTGTCTGCACATAAGAATGATATCTCAAAATGACACAGAAAAATGAGCTGGCACATTCTCCTCCTCCTCCTCCTCCTCCTCCTCCTCCTCCTCCTCTTCCTTCTTCATCTGTAGGTATTACTAAATAATGCCTCACACTGTCTGCACATAAGCATGATCTATCCAGATTACACAGGAAAATGTCCTTGCACATTCACCTCCTCCTCCTCTTCCCTCTCCTCCTCTTTGTTCTTCTTTAGTTGACAATAAATTATGCCACATTCCGTCTGCACACGAGCATAATCTGTCCAAATGACACATGAAAATAACCTGGAACATTCTCGTTCTCCTCCTCCTCCTTCTTTAGTTGATAATAAGTTATGCCTCATTCTGTCTGCACATAAGCATGATCTCTCAAAACCACACAAGAAAGTGAGCTGCCACATTCTCCTCCTTCTCCTCCTCCTCCTCGTCCATCTTCAACTTTACTTGATAATCAATTATGCCTCATTCTGTCTGCACATAAGCATGATCTCTCCAGATTACACAGGAAAATGTCCTGGCACATTCTCATCCTCCTCCTCCTCCTCCTCCTCCTCCTTCTCCTTCTTCTTTAGTTGATAAGAAATTATGCCTCATTATGCCTGCACAAAAACACGGTCTGTCCAGACAACACAGGAAATTGTCCTTCCATATTCTCCTCCTCATCCTCTTCCTCCTCTGTCTCCTGA